>JAPDSC010089210.1:0-12578 GCA_026290005.1 Latrodectus geometricus | reverse complement strand
CAATATCTCGATTGAAAAATAAAATTTAAACATCAATATATAAAACTCAATTCTATTCATTCTGAGCTGAAATTAAGTTATAAAAAAATAAATTCTTTTTTTCAAATATCAAGCAGAATTAAAATTTCAAAATTTTGATTTGAAAAATCATTGATAATGCAATAGAGAATTAATTCTTGATTTGTACCCTATGTAATTTATTTTACTTTAAAACATGAAGTTGTGATGGTAAAGTATAAGGTACAATTATATATATGATGTACAATGATATTTACGTATCTTATTTTTATTATAAATGTAGAAAATCAAACTTCATTAGCTAGTTAAAAATTCCTCTATTGCCTCAAAATCAATCCAAAAAGTTCTTTTAAACACTCTTTTGTTCTTTACCACTATCCAAATGTCCAAATGTTTGTAATACACTCAAAGTTGCTTTTGTGTTATCTTTTTCGTGCTGTATATGACAATTTCAATCAAGTTGGAACTTAATTATCAATAAAAAATGAAATGGTTTCATCAGCCATTTAGTTTTTCCGATTCTTCATATATATTTCATCACATTACATAAGTATTGCTTCAGCCAATTACATTACATACGAATTGTTACACCAGTACAAACTAGATTTATGTACCCAAAGTTTCTCAAGTTCCTAGTTTATTACTGCTCTCTTTATATTTCTTCTCATCATTATGTTTATTTATTTTTCATTTAGAATGCTTTCGTTAAATTCGCTTTTCTGCACTGCCTTACCGAGATATCGTTATCCTAAATGTACTAGTTTTGCGTTTTATATTAGTTTGGGGAAAAAGTAATCCATTATTTTTTCGGTAGACGTCTGTAGTGATCGCTATCTCTTTAGGTATCTATCAAACAATTTCAGATTTATGCTCGTTGGAAAGGTGACATTTGACACTAAAATATCCTCTTGCGGTTTTTTGTTTGATTAATTCAGTTACGAGTACAAGGTTTTAAAAATGGAAGACAACAAACAGAAAATTTGATACATTTTCGTTTTTCTCTTATATGGGCGAAAAAGATAGCATGGTGGCTAAAATTGAGAAAGGTGTTTATCGTCGTATATAAGACTGTAACAACCAATTACGTACAATTTTTGTTTCGTCGATTCCGTTCGGGTATTTTTGATATTAGAGATGCACCTCGTATGTGGATACAGCATCGTCGAAAATGTCTATAAAATATCAAATATGATCGAAGTTAACCGCATGTCAGCAGTCGTAACGCGCAAGACCTAAAAATCGACATGAAAGCTGTTTTAAAACTTTTTACAAAGTGAATCTAAAAGAAGTTACATAAAGTTCACGTAAAAATAATGGATTTCTTTTTCCCCAACCTAATATAATTTCGTTTCAAAAAACAAATTCTAGTTATTTTGTAAGGTTTTGAACTATTTTCTATGTGAGACTTTTTTATGAGGTCTCCATTAACGCATAAATGTGTTGAGATGTGTTGTGAAAATTTATTTTTTAAAGCTGAATACGTGAAGTTTTGTGTGATTTTTATACGGTTCCTATCAACTGTACAAAAATAAGTTTGAATGTAAATGAATGTAAGCAAATATTTGTTTGTCTGAGATTATACTCAAGTTCCACGTAAAGTTTATTCTTAACCAAAACTCCGTGGTTCGTTTGCAGGATTTCTGTGGGACATCTGAATGAGGAAGATGCGCATATTCCTTATTCACAAAAGTCTCCACAAATCAGTATCATACAAATGCTTTGCTAAATTACATTACCAATAAAAAGGGCCAAACCTCTATGCTCCTATGGCAAACAAATAATTTAATTTCTACCTTTATTCGTACCTTCTGTTATAGTTATTCCATTTCATTTCTGTCTTTATTGGAAGTTCTCTCTGAAAAAAAAGTTTTAGAATTATTTCTTTCAAAAAAAAAGATTTCTAATTTTTTCGGTCTGCTCTAGAATTTTTTGAATTTTTAAGAACACCATTTATTCTAGCTTAAACTGTTTACTGGATCTCCAAACCACACATAAAGGTTGATTTCATTTTTCTGACTTTAATCTTATGTAGGAATATTTTCTGCCTTTATAAATTAAATGGTGAAAATTCTTCCGATTTAAATGGAATTTCGAATTTTTTTCGGATCCACTGTAGAATTTTTTCTAATCCGTGGGAACACCATTTACAGTAGCTTACATTTATTTCCTGATACTCATATAATGCTATTTTCTCTTTCATGGTGAAAAATTATCTCCCTCTCTTTTGAAATCTCCTCTAATCTTTACCTGCCTTTATATAAAACTTTGCATTAGCTAAGAAACGAACTGCTATAAAGCAACGTATTAATCAACAACATTCATTTTACACAATTAAATTATTTGTTAATTTGACTCAAGAATTTGATTTAAACAGGATAGAAGAGATTGAAGATTCTGGTGGAACTATTTCCAGTTTCCGAAGAAAGACAACGTAGGTTCTATTTAGACGCTTGTCTGAACATGACACTGTTTGCAAGACCACTTCTACAAAATTTGAGTAATGGATTCCCCAAACTGTATTTTACGTGACTTTAATTAGCTTATGATTTTTGAACATTTAAATATATGTATTGTACTTTCTGAGTATGGTGACACTGTTAAAATGTTTTGGAGATTCCGTATTTTTATGGCTAGAGAGCTAATGTTTGATCCTTGTTAAAATAAAAATATAAAATTTCGATTCAGGTAATTTTCTTCAATACAGGTATAATTAAACACGAGTTTTATAGGTGGAATATTTTTTGTCCTGTATTCTTACCAATTTTTGAAAGACAGGTCACCAATTTTTAGCTCAGAAAGACTGAGCACATTGCATTATTGATAGTAGATAGTTATGATGAATCTAATTTTTATTTATGCAAGAGAGACTCTTGTCTGAAATACATTCGAGACATCTTGAAATATATCTCCTTGAATACAATAACAAAATGTAATGGTTAACACAAGTACTGAGATCCATTTATCATGTTATTTTGTTGACCTGTATTTTTGCTTATCCAGGTTCTCCAGCATCCGGGAAACGCAACAAGGAAAACAAGAGGAGAGACTCCCTTTTTTCGCCGTAGTCGTTCCCCCTTGGCTGCAAACCAAATATCCTAAGCTCGTCAGGAATTTAAGGACCAATGAGAATCGATTGTCCACTCCGTTCGACATTTACTCGACGTTGATGACTCTCCTCGACACCAATGTACCGAGCGAAGGAGACCTCTCCAAGCGGAGTATTAGTCTCTTCTCAGAAATCCCTCAAGAAGTAAGTCAACCGGGAAGACTCCTGGTGATCAAACTTATCCTACATCACCTTTTATCTTTCAGTTACTCCTACAAGGTCAAGCAAAGAAATTTGAACTTAGTTCTTATTTCCCGTTATTATTATCATTTAACTATGCTAGGTCAAGCTAAATGTTATCTAACTCTATAAAATACAATAAATTTAATCTAATTAATTAATCCCATAAAAAGAATCGAATAATATTCTGTATCTAAATAAAAGTATGGAAAACATGCAATTAAACTAAGCAAATATTGTAGTAAACTTTTCAAAGATTAACTTTTTAACCAAAAAGTAGTTGTTTCTTTCGTTACAATTGAGATCATGTGTACCTCACTTTATTTTACTCACAATTGGTCTGTGAGTTAAACAAATAATCGTTTTCACCCATAATGTTGAATATACAATTTTGTCCACCCATCAAAAACAAGTCAATTTTCAGTGAGATGAGCTCTTCAGCGAGCAGTCGGAAAGAAAATGTTGGCCGATATCTTAGTGGGATGGGTTATTTTATATGTATTACTGGAGATTTGTCTCTCTTGATACCGCTATTAAGAATAAATACTTATTAATCATTCCGTAAAGATAAATTTATTTCATGTAATTTTGTAGCATGCAAAGCACATTAAATATTAATATTTGATTGTTTATGCAAGTAATAAATAAGTCCTAACATCCACTTTATGGTTAGTTTAAATCGGCAAGGACGATTTAAATGTTTTTTATATTAAATCTTAATTTTTTAAAAGAGTTTATTGCCATTTTTCATATTTTACCGCCAAACCTAAATGAAATTTTAAACCTATCTACATTTCATACATAATTTATTCAAGAATAAATCCCTTTTTGAAATATTCAGAAATTGGAATAAATTCTTGTGCAGTTATTTTGATACTGTTACCAAACATTAATAAGTTCAAATTCATTGGCATAACCGATGAATATTAAAAGAATTAGTTTTTTAAAAGTTTTATTCAAACAAAAATACAAATGAACGTGAAGATTAGTAAATGAATTATTCAAATAAAAACATTAAAAATGAGAATTCCATTTATTCTTGCTTATTTTAACACCAGGTATAGAGCGAACTGCTACTGGAAAATAACTTGCTATCTTATTGACAGTAAATACGTTTAATTAACAAGAAATTTCTTAATTAACCCGTTAATGAAATAAGTATTTACTATCAATGAAAAAAATATTAGCGTGTTTATATCATTCTTAAATTTTTTCTAGTACAAAAATATTTTGCATGCTTTTAAAATTTCTTTTTCTAAATCTAGTTTTGTATTCTCATTCCAAAATTCTTATAAATATAATTAGCTTATTACCTCCGTCTCACAACTGGTATAAAAGCAAAAAAGATCAGGACATTCTTTATTTCTCTCTTATCAGAGGCAGGTCAACACATGCCTGTCCGACTTGCCAATTAAATCTTAAAAACTCTCACTTATTCTGGGGTAAGAAATAGGTTTCCTTTCCACCCTAAATGCCGGCAAGTACAAGCATCACCTCAACACATCTTGGACTGCTTTGGACTGGACTGGGAAAGTATCCTTAATGTATCACTTTTAGTATCGAACTTCATTAAAGTCAATGGGCTCATGGAATCTGGTTTGATACCGTCAGACAAGATGGGAGATTAAAAATAACAATAAATCCAATTCCTTATTCTATACTTGGGTTACAGTAAAAAACATATACACCCCTTATTACGTATGTACATTTTATTCGCGAAATAAAGTAATTTATAAAAATTAAATGCATTTTCTATTCAACTTTTCAGTCATGCAAAAATTATTTTATATATTTTATAGAATATTTCATTTTGTTTTCTTTTTGATTAAGGAATTTAATCAATGATAATGATGTAACAATAATCTAATTGATGCAATAATTTTATTATAATAATAATTTCTATGTTTAGTTTTAAGTTAAGATTCAAGCCTTTCTTTTTAACATTAGACTTAATGACTTATTTTTGCTTAAAACACATTTTCCACTTTCATAAGTTTCAGAAAAAGTTTTCTAGTCGTTTTGATGTAATAACACACAATTCAGTTTCGTTCTGTTCTATACATTTTGTGAGACTTACTTGTGGTTTTTCAAAAATAACAGATATTTTTGCCTGAAAAAGCTTTTTATTTTCTGGAATTTACTATTTTATTCAAAGGAATATTTTATAAAGACAAATAATTAAAAGTAAACAACTCTAGATAGCGGAACTGACCTTTCTCAAGCCAAAGGTGTAATGAAATTATCTCCGGTTTTCTTATAAAAGTCGGACTTATATAGTATTTGGATGCAAAGAAAACATCCAAATTCTCTCTTGGGTGGTTTGTATTTTTTAAATATTAATTTAATTATGTATAAAAATGATATTTAAAAAGAAGAACGTATGAGTAAGATACATGTAGCCTATTTGGTACGAATGAAAAAAAAATTCTGAGATTTTCTAAATAAAAGTATCTCAATTTAGGGCTATGCGCACTTCTCTATAATTGCTTTGGATTTGCTATTTACGGCATAGAGAATTCCCTCGACTGCAAAATCTACTCGTATTTCTTTATAAATTTACCATAAAAAAAAAAATAAATAAATAAATAAAAAAAAAAAAAAAAAAACAGTCACATTTTCGCATAAAGCATTTAATAACTGCGGACTAATGAATAGTTGGTTTTTCATACTTCTCTTCCATATTACAACTGTTTTATTATTCTGTAACCATAACATAGCTCTGCCATGTTCACCAAGAATAACCAAATTTTTGAATTAAGCACATTCAGTAATCAAATAAAATTAGTTTTATTCCTAATTTATCATATGTCACATTTTGTAATTCACCGCATCACAAATCATAACATAGCTCTTACGTGACTTCCCATCAAAATTTACAAATTTCAGGATTAAATGTCCTATATTTTTTGCAATTAAAGAGAAAATTGGCTTTTTATAGTTTTTCCTATTTCTCATCCTGTGTAACAATAAAATTTTTTAAGCAAACCTTGAAATTATTTATATATAATATGACCTTTTATTAGTTTCCTAGAAATTTGAATAAACTTATTTCTTTATTAACTTAAAGATTCCTTTTAGAAGGTTTAGACAAATAGATCAAACTTAGATAAATTTAGTGAATAGAAATATTTCGTTTAAAAATATTCCATTATATATTCTGTTATTAACCACATCACTCAATTATATAAAGCGTATTGTTTCATAAGTATATAAAAGCTATAGTTTATGGTAAGATAAGGAATTGCATGAGAAAAATGAAAAGGTGTGAAATATATTCTTTAAAATAATTTGAAAGCTATTTTGGGATTAAGTTTCATTGTGTAGAAAAACACTACATTTAGTAAAAATGTGTAGCAATAAGGACATGTACCTAATTCATTGCAAGTCTATGAATTATATTTTTTCTGGTTTTTAATTTAATAAATTTACATATTTGTTATTGTTATCATATTTAAAATATACTTCGAAAGATAAATTAATTCTAGCGAATAATCTGCTACCTAGAAAGGATAACGTAATTTATTCGTTTACATTACGATTCATTTTTTTTAAAAAAGATTTATACGCATTTTTACCTTTTTGCAAAAAACAAAATGTTATTTTCATTATTCACTATATTTATTAAACATTATTTTACTCTCAATAACAACATAGTTACCTCAGAATTCTTTGACTCGTGCCTTGATCTTTGTATTTAATCAAGTGTTCAATAGATGACTTATATCTTTCTTATAATAATAAAAGCAAGTGTAATGTGTCTGTCCGTTTGTCTGACCGAGCTCTCCAGCCAAATCTATCGCACGCAGGGACCTGGAATTTTTTACACGGAAGCACAAGCGGGCTGGCCACCAGACCTCGAAGCCCGATTTTCAATTTTTGAATTTGAAAAATTTTTAAAAAATTATTTATAAAACTTCTTCTCGAGATCGCTGCTCGCCGATAGCTGATTCCGGGGTTATAGATAGATAATAAAAGCAAGTGTAATGTGTCTGTCTGTCTGTCCATTTGAAATTTGTTCGTTACCAATGTCAAATTATGGTAAAACTATATTTTAAGGTGGCCCCTTAGCAAACATGGCGATTTTTGTTTGGCTATCGTTTTTATTGGCGATTTTTGTTGGCACAGACAATGAATTCCCCTGTTGCTATCGGAATATGATTGGGGTTTGCCCGGCTTGGCGATCAATCGCGATTACAACTTTGCGAGAATCAAAGAGGCACCATAAAGTATATTCCTAATTTGAATGTTGTTAGCTTGGTTGTTTAAAAATGCCGCCATTTCCCCTATTTTTACATGATTGTTATTAACTGGAAAAAAAGAAATAAAAGTTTCATTCATTTAATGTCGCTGAATTCGGATAACTATTCCCTTTTTGACTAAAAATTTAGTCAAAGGCAACCTCTATGATTATAATGATTTCTTTTACTGAAATTCGGAAAGTTTTCATCATTCGCACTTACAATATGAAATAACTTTAATTTGAATCGAAGTTGATCTATAACGTAGTAAGTTTCATTGAATATAAATTAATGTTTTGATTGCTATCAATATTAAATCCGACATCAATTTTGAAACATGGAATATTATTGTATTAGTCTGCAATAATATAAATATGTAAGAAGTACAACAGCGGTAAGTTATGATAGGAACCATTTTCCTATTAACTGAGAAACTAGCGCCCTCTATTCCAAACTTTACAGAAATTTCTAGACGTTTCCAGAAGTAAAAATTGTTACAGTTATTTAAAACTGTAAAGGCTGGTTTGAACATCCACGTGAGAAGGTGCTACGTGGATATGATACGCGAGTGAAGTGAGACAATTTGCAGAATTTCACATTCTAATTTTGATTTGATAAGCTGCGTTACTGCATAGTTTACTTAAAGCAAAAAATTCATCACATATTTTCATTTGAGTGTTTAATTCCCGTGGGAGAAGAAATGGATCCTAAAAAGCCTGAATAAAAACCTAGTGAGAAAAAACCCGGACAGCCTGATGATAAAGGAGGAAAACCAGGAGAAAAGAAACCTGGGGAAGAAAAAACTCCACCTACAAAGTAGAGGATCAGCTTTTATGGAAGAATAAAAAAAAAATGAAGCCAAAATTATGAGTGAGTGATAAAATGTTATTATTTATGTTTTAGAGAATCTATCTATAATAGTAAAAGCAAGTGTAATGTGTCTGTCCGTTTGTCTGACCGAGCTCTCCAGCCAAATCTATCGCACGCAGGGACCTGGAATTTTTTACACGGAAGCACAAGGGGGCTGGCCACCAGACCTCGAAGCCCGATTTTCGATTTTTGAATTAGAAAAATTTTTTAAAAATTATTTATAAAACTTCTTCTCGAGATCGCTGCTCGCCGATAGCTGATTCCGGGGTTGTACCAGCTCCTTTTGAGAAACAATTCTGGCGACCATCTTTTGGAAAATTTTCCGTTTAAAATATTTAGGATATATTGTTCCTTTTTATCGACGGGGAATGTTGTGTGGGGGGGGGGAAGAGAGAGAGACAGTCTACGTGTCCTACACTACTATTCCTGCGCTATTCACTTATCTGCATTTTCTAAATGCACGGGCAACGCCGGCGGGTACAGCTAGTAGATAATAAAGACGCAATTTTTCATTTCGTTTCTAAAAATTAAGATTCGTTTTTTAAAATAATATGTAGTGTACTTACGTAATTATCTTAGCATGCTGATTAATTACCTTATTATGGTAATTAAGCAATGTACTAAGCAATTTTAACAAGCTGAGGCAATAATTTATGCCTAAAATGGTATGAATGGTTACTTTAATCTTAGTCTAAGATAATAGTTTTTGTTTGATTATCTTCATGAATATCTGCTGAATACTCTTGAAGAAGTAAAAACATAAAGATAACAACTCTTATCTCTATGCTTATATTTCTACAAGAGCATTCAGTGGATACCCTTGAGGAACTTAATATTTGTTCTTCTATGTGTTATATAAATATCTATACTATTTGTATTTGTACAAGAATATTCAGCGCATATCCTTAAAGAAGTTTAATTTCTTTATTCTCCAACAACAACTGCTGAAATTCTTTGAAAGAGTACAAACATGAAGTTACTAGCTCGTATCTTCATTATTTGTATTTCTTCAAGAATATATTCAATGGATATCCTTGAAGTATAATTTAATTTTGTACTTCTTCAAGAACATATCCGGTCACAATATACACCTATCCCCCGATTTACACGGTACTCGGTTTACACGGTTTTTAAATTTCAAGGGCATCCTCAAGATTTACATCACGAAAATGTGCAAGTTGTATTTTTACCCAAGCATACGACTTCTTTATTGCAGTCGTTTGATCAAGCTATAATTTTGACCTTTAAGGCACAGTACATCAAGCGAACCTTCAGGTAACTCAACGCTTAACTCAATATGAGGAGGTCTATAAAGATTTGATCAAAAACGAAACACAATTGTTAATTACGGATTTCACTACCAAGGTTCGCCCATCTGAAGTTGTTCTTAATTCATCTAACATCGAACTCTTGAATCGCATCAACCACTATCCAGTGATGAAAGTGATATCATAGCAATCAGGAATAAAAGATTAAGAGTCTACGAAAATGATAACACAACTAAATTTCTGGTTAAATTTTTTTAATTTATATTCCTCGTTTATATATGTAAAATGAATTACATATATATACCTTTATATTTTTGTCATTTTATAAATAGACAGTTATTTTTATGTTTTTAAGATATATTTAGTTTTAATTTACGGTGAAATAAATTACAGAATTATGCTCATTTTAGTTTGTTTTCGATTTACACGGTTTTGCGTATAAGAATCCACGATTTCGATTAACACGGTTTTCTAAGGAACCTATCTTCAGTGTAAATCGGGGGATAGATGTACTTGAAGAACAAACATAGGAAATCTATTTCTAATCTTTATGTTTGTATGGCTTCATGGATGTTCAATGAATGTTCTATCACTAGATTATAGAAAATAATTCATAGTTAGAATGAATAAAATCTTTTTAATTCGAAAATTCTAATGTGCTTAGTATATAACACGTGTACACATATTTAAATTTTATTGTAATATACATTATAACTTTAATGTAGATATTTTCAATGAATCATTATTAAACTTTATACTGATGAATTTCGATACTTAAAACAAAACTTTAAATACAAAAAAAGGAATAATAAGTCAATTATAATTCTATTTTTACACAAACATGTATGATATTTGATTAATATTAGGCTCATCATCCTTTTTGTGTTTTAGAGAACATGTTCGATGGCATCCATTGAACCACACTGGTGCGCATGTCTTTCCTGGGTGAAGATGTCGACAGAAGAGTCGATAGCAAATGAAGTCGGCCAAGCAGTGGTCGACTTCGTGAACAAACTGACTGAAGTTCAGCGGAGCGTTTGTGAAGTGCTGCAGCTGAAGGAGGTGATGAGGATCGAGAAGCTTCAGCCCAACAACGCCCTGCTGAAGTTCAGAAAGAACGCCGACAAGGACGGTTTCATTGGCGAGTTTACAGACAACACCAAACTCACCGAAATCCTTTACCAAGTGCAAATAAGAGCTTACCCCAGCAACGGCGTTTATGAAGCTTCTGTGAAACACAGCAAAACGAAGGACGAATTCGTCGTCAAAGAACATGAGTTGAGCCGGGTGAACATGTACGCCAACCAAGAACACTGCATTCATGATACTTACCCTAACCTGCGAAAATATTGCTACTGTAAGATACAGCTGTGAAGTATGTCTAAATATCTTACCTAAACCGTTTAGGAATAACCTAAAAGAGGAATCTTAAAGGTCGGATTCCAGACTGTGAACAGTGAACAGAACATTTTACAGATTGAAATATACCTTGTGATATCTAATTAAGGTACAATAGATCATTTTACTAAGAATCATATCAAAAAAGCATATTTAAGTCATTTCGTTGAAAATAATTCACAATTCTAAAACTAATGCTCTTGATATCGCACAGTGGATATACTTAAAATTTTGCCGAAGTGTGAAGCTTTAAAGGAATGTGCTTCGCCTTCCTGGAATGGATCAGGAACATAAAATCCCTCTGTTGTTCAACGGTGGCTAGGATCGAACTTAGGAGTTTCCACTCTGAAGAACTTACCCTACCACTAGCCATTGATGACTCTTCAACAAATTGATTTTATCGATGTAAGACAAATATTCGTTGTTTTGTGGTGTATAACTTCTTAAATATTCAAATCATGTGATGAATTATTGATTTCAGAAATAATTTGATTGTTTTATTTTTGTTATGAAAACGCAAAATATTTTTATTTATTTTTTCATTTTATTTTTATTTTTTTTTACTTTGTGGAGTACCAGACTCAGTATTAAATCCTTTAGCAGACAAATATACATTTTTAAATTAATAGAAATATTCGATTAAAACTTCTAAAAAATTATTTTTTAATTGATGTGAATAATATTTAATAATATATTGACATTATTGTCAATTTCATTTTTTTTCCTATATTATAGCAGTGAATTTATTTTTTTCTCATGAATAATAATTAAATTATTTTTTAATATCTAATGTTAGAGAAAGCCACACACATTATCTATTTTAAAAGTATTATAAAATTAAATAAAGCATAATTATAGAAACTATGAACTGACATACACAAATGGAAAAATAAAACTACAAATATACAATTAATCTCTGTAAAAATTTCCTCAAATAAAAAATATGTATTTTTTCAAGTGATATTTTTAACTTCTCATTACTTTAAATATTCCTCTTATATACATTATAAAAACAAAGAATTTTGTAAAAAAAAAAAAAAAAAAAAAAAATAGATAAATGTTGGTTTTACAGTAAACATTTTAAATTTTCATTGTTTTTAGAAATTAGAAAATTATTTGAAAGAATAAATATGACACGCTAATAAGAAATACTTGTAAAGTTACTTATTTTTATTCATAAATGGCAACTAAAATACTTATTTCTAAAAACATTTTATTACATTTTAAACTAATTGTTATACGAGTTAATTGTTTTGAAATTAGCATTCTAAAAATTCTATATGTATCTTTGACTGTAATATATACAGTTTTGTTATATTGACTCTTTTATATTAATAGAAAATTTAATTAAAATTTATATTTATTAAAAGTCGAACTACGTCGATTGTTTTTAAACATAACAATATCATTTTTTATAACACAAAACCAAGACTAGAATAAACACATTCGCGAATTTCTCGTATATCTCCTGAAGTGCATTTCTTCAAAATTCATTGTTGG
>JAPDSC010089198.1:0-25560 GCA_026290005.1 Latrodectus geometricus | reverse complement strand
ATATATCAATTTGTAATCAAGAGACTGACAATTTAAATCAAACGTGAGATTTTTTAAGTTAAATCAATTGAATATAGAAGATAAATTTTTTGAATGAAAATGTTTCAGTTACAAATATTAGGAGTAGAAAAGTAAATAATATACTATTATAATTGGTAAGTGAGTCTGCGAGTGAATACAATTTATAATATATTAATATACCATGAATACGGTTTAATATATTAATATTCCGTGAATACGAGATTTTCATTTTTATGAAGTGCAAAGGAAATTAAGTGCAATTATTTTTTCTGCTATAAAATGTATATAACTTTATCGTATATACCCGTTATAAAATTCAGCAACTCTTAATTATTTTTTTAATAAGTTATTAGAAAAATTGAAAAAAATTTGATATATTCATATGCATATGAATAATATTTGAACTACAAGAACTGTTAAAATTCTAAGAAGACACTGCAAAACTAATCTAAAGAGGACAAGGACAAATCTTAAAAATATTTATATGATTATGGGGATAAAGTGAGTACTTCAACCGTATGAAAATTAAATTTATGGATACAGTACTGAGAAAATCAATATATATTTGAAAAATAAAAAAAAAATGTTTATCATGCACTAAAAAATATCAATCACTGATTGTTAACGACTGGAAAAGGATGATTTTAAGTGATATCACACATTTCTTTGTCCAGAAATACAAATCATTAGTAGTAAGATGAAGTGAAAGTGAAATTCTGCAACCAGATTACATTCAACACATTGTAAAACTCCAATCTAAGCAATTTTTTTCCAGAAAATAGCACTAAATGCTCAGTTTCTTTTATAGACAAGAGGAATTCTAATAAATCCTTATGAATATCACGCAGCAGGATTGTTTCATCCATGGAAACATTTTACAGAACATTTCAACGCGATTTCGCCCTTTGTTCAAGTCAAAATTGGTCCACTGTTTTATATGGGGAAAGGAAATAAAAATACGTGATTAAATTGGTAGTTCACAATATCTGAATGACATTTATAACTACTAGCATTTTCTGAAGAATCCTTTAACAAAAATGAATTCCACAATAATAGAACAGATAGTAAACTGTGCTCTACAGTTGTGGTACCGGAATGTTGAAATCAAGAACATGTGTGCTACTCAAGTGAAGTCAACGGCAAAATGTGTTTTAAGAAAGTCATTCCTGCTGAAGTACGGCGTACTAATATAGAGAGTTAGAAGTCTACATAATGTATGTAATGATTAAAAGATTTAGTTAAAAATCATTTCTTACATTTTGTATCATTTACTTCAATCACTATTTTATAATGGGCAGCTGAACATACAAAATTATTTTCAGTACAATAGCCGTTTTTAAAACCGGATGATAAAGAAGTGTAGATTAAGAAGAATGCTTTCTTCTTTTAAATACATAAAAATATCATTTCAGAAATTTAAATTGATGAAATATTATAGTAATTTCTACAGTCTGAATTCGAAAGCAAAAGAATTTATTTAAACTCTTTTAGTATTGTACTTCTTATATATTTTTTGTGTGATCATTTTAGTAACATATGTCATTATATATTCTTTGCCCCTTATATCATATCAAAAGTTTCAATTAGAATATTTCAATTTATAGACAATAAAGCCAAGTTATATTAGATCACGTTTCCTTAAAATTATTAAAAATTGAATGTATAATTGAAAACAAAATGTTAGAAAAAAATCAAGATTCAAAATACTTGAAGAGGTAAAAGTATTCATTAAATTATAATCTTCGGAAAACTATTAACAAAATATTTAATTCGTAATTAGCAGATAGATCTTCTTATTTTTGTTTTCTTTTAATTTGTGTGTGTTGTTGATTTAAAATACATAAAAGAAACAGGTACAAGTAAAGAAGATACACGGATTAATAGATGTATCAATAAATTATTTCAATGAATTTAAGTTAAAAAATTTTCATGTGATGATGTGCTTAGAAATTTTTGAATATTTACTTAAAATGTTTTGCATTAATACAAATAAATTTGCAAAATGTTACATTTTGAAAGAAGAGTATTTTATAAAAATGGGAGTAAGAAATCGAAACTTATATTCTTTCATAAAATTAATATTTAGTTAACACTGTAAATATAATGTAAATTTGACTATACTTCAGAATAAAAATAATTTCATCATTGTCCAAGTACATATCTATTTTATATGAAAAATACGGACTAATGTCTGTAAAATTTTAATTCACACTTATCATAGATAAATATTTATATATTTGGTTTTTATGAAAAATAAAAAGTAATTAATTATTAATAATAAACAAATAAATATTTCATTAAGTAACACAATTCAACAGATTTAATCTAGTCTTTCAATGGAAAATATTTAATATTTATTTAATTCTTAATTACACAGAAATCATCTACAATTCTATGTTAATTATGAATCATTTTACTTTCGTTTGCATAAGTACCAGAAAGTGCTTATGTAAACACTTTGAAAAATATTAATTAATATTAATATATTCAGCATAAGTATTTGAAAAGGTGAAGATTTTGCTCAACTATAATTTGATACTAATAAAAATAAATAATATTTGTCCATTAATTTATTACGGCGAGATGTCTCTCTTTCTTTCAGTGTTATTTAGCTACTCATTGCGCAAGAGGATTTATTTTGTTTGTATGATTAATTAGTCACATGTATAATTAAGCAAATTAACTTCGAAATATCTGTTTATTTTTGATAAATATCATAATTTCCGATTACTACTTAATGAAGACGTCATGTTTCGATCATGCAAGGTGTAATTTCCTTTTTATAATTTTCCAATTAAATAAGAGTAAATATATCACTATTTGCTCTCTGTAAGTAGGCAATCAGACAATGAGTAGTGTTTGTGGAAATAACAAATATTTCATTTTGTTTTATCTCAATTCTGGTATTTCCATTCTCTTATAATTTCCACTAATAATATATATCATTATTTTAGGTTTAAATGAATAAATGAATGTAACAATAAAAGGAATACATATTGCACATATTTAAATAATAAGAATTGAAATAGAGTTATATGTATACATATCAGTGTGATAAATGAGTAAAATAATACATTATTGTATTTATAATACTTATTGATCTTGAAGAGTAAAAATTACTGATTTTGCACATTTGATATTATAAATGAGAACAATAATTATAAATGCAAACTAATTAAATTTTCAGGAATTTTGTATCAACATTGATGTGCGTCCCATATATTTTTATTTAATAAAATTACTAGATTATTTTTTCTACACATGTGTTAAAATATTTATATTATAATCCTAATTTATTCTTTAGAAAAAGTATACAAATACGATTCTTAAAATCCTCTCTAGGGGAAAATTAAATTTAATGAAGATAAATAGATTTATTAACTTCAGCTCGTTGAAAAAGTAGAGAGTATATATGTTTTTATTATCAAATTGGAAGTTATTTTTTAATCAAATTTAGAAGCTCCTTTAAAAAAACATTTCTGAATATTTTCCATTCTACCATTATAACATAAATTTAATTCCATATTTGTATTTCCAATTACCAAAAATATTCTGTTTTAAGCTATCAGTTGAATAGGGTTCAAATTCACCACATTCTTCTAAGATCCGGGAAAACTATTTATCTGTAATCAATCATTCATTCAGTAACCTTCTGTCTAACGCTCTCCTTTGAAAGGACATAGTATTTTTTCCCCTGCTTTTCCTTTCATAGTTTAAAGCAATAGGAGTACGGTATCAGGATAATTTTGTGGCTACCCATATTGCTTTAAAATGTTTTCTATAAGCTGCTCAGTTATGTGTTGCAAAGTGTTTTAGTACACTTGTTGTGTACAGTGATGTACAAAGTCAAATCAACCAAGTAGGAAAAAATAGGGATTATTTAAGCAATTTAGTACATTCAGTTTTATTTTTATCAGAAAGTAATGATCTAACCATTAAAGATGATCCTTTCAAAATAATAAACTATTTATGATAGTAATAGTTAGTTTGAGTTGAGCGATGAAAGTAACGAAGAATCTGAATCAGGAGGAAACATATTTGTAAGGAAAAAAACTAAACAATTTGATATAAAGGAAAAATCGAATTGAAAACATCTTATCGGTTTTCTCAATGATGAATTTTCAACAAAAAAACAATCGAAATTTGATCATTGGAGAAACCCATAAGAAAAAAAAACCTTATTCAGCTTAATATTGTAAGAAAAAGAGTTGCAGGTACAGAAATGAAATTTGTGTATCATATTCTACAGATAAAAATAACATATAAGGATTGACGATTATTTTAATTGGGCATTGATCATCAAAGAAACAAATACAAGAGTTGTTCTTCTGTCAACAAAAATTCTTCCAAAGCAATACGGAAATAAAAGAAAATTCCTTAAATACTAAACAATACCTTTTATAAAGCCACATTTGAAGACATGAACTTTGAAAATGCTTTCTAAAGAACTCTGCAAAAAAAATCAATGAATACAATTCAAGTGAATAAAAAAAATATTAAATGCCAAACAAAAATCCAAAAAAATTAAGTGTTTAATGTCAATCTACAATTTCTAGCACAAAATGGGATACTTTCATTTGCAAAAATCAAATTTTCATACCAAGTGTAGTGAGACTCTCTTATCCCATACTTGATTTTATTTTATATTTACTATAACTATATTTGCATACTGATTCTTCCGACATCGGCCCAATCTTCCAACAATTATAAACTTTTCACTTGAACCTCTAGCTTTCTTTTCCCATAAACTTACACTTACGGAAAGAGGTACTGTACATACGTTATGCATTCTGCTATGTTATTCTGTGGAGTATGCTTTCTGCTGGGTTAAATATACTAAAAATAACATCATAATAAATGCAAAATGTCATTCATTAAATGTATTATTGGTTTTATTTATTTTAAGAAATTATGTTTGTAATTTTTTAAAACGAATATGTCGTGTACATTTCAATGTAATCTTCTAATTACTACATTCATAGATAAGTATACCAATTGCATATATCAACAATAAATATGTGAAATAAATTAAAAATTGCGACTTCACGTGTTCATGAAATCTATAGAATGTCCAATGTTTGTAACAGTAATTTCATTTTGAATTATGTTTAATTTTCTATGATACACAGATACAAAAATTAAAAGTATAAATAAAAAAAAACGTTCTTGAAAGATTGAATATATTCTATCCGTGTAATATATTATTAATATATTTTGGTTCATGGTTTTAAAAAATGACTTATCTTGGATATTTATTAGAGAATTTCAGTTTTGGTTAATTTAAATTGTTTTCATAATGTAAATATATTCATAATGTTTTAAGGTAATTTATGTTTTTTAGATTAGACAATTTTTTATAATGTTAAGTACTAAAATGTTATGCAAAAAATTTGTTTTTGAGAACATGTTATAATTTCTGTTGGTAACAATGTCTAAATTTAAAGATCATCAGAATTTTAATCCAAATGTTTGTTACATTTTTCACTAAATTCTAAATGTTTGCTATAAGATTTATATTTTCTTTTAATTAATCATGTTTTGAAAAATTATACATTTAATTTCATGTTTAAATTTTGTCATGGATTAAACTTCATTAAATGTTTTTATTAACACTTATAATAATTAATTAAAATATTTCATATGTTTTCAAACATATGACACATGACATCATTACAGATACATTGATTTCAAACAATCTAATTCTCATATTAAACTTACTCAGCAGAATATACTTCTAAGGTTCAAATACACTAGTTATATTTGAAAATTAACAAACAAAATAATTATTTCTTGACTGTTTCATTAAAGGAAGAATTGAACAATATGCATTGAAAATGTTCAAAATTTTGCTATTCATTTGAACAAATTAAAAACTAAATAAATTTACCAATTGAATAATGTATTTAAGAAATTCGTGTTAAAACAAAATCATAATTTGATTTTTTTTATTATAAAATTTGAAAAATAACAAATTTTGTCTTTTATTTCTTTTAAGAAAGAAATATGTTCTTGAAATTGGTGACTGTATCAAAATCTGAGAATTATGTGCAATAAAATCTTTAAAACTCTATATTAACAAAAAAAAATCCCTTTTCAAAATTTCCAAGTGTGATTAATTTAAAAAGTTTCTTTTCATTAACATGCAACAATTTGGTGTTGCAACCTTCTTTTTGATTTTAATTTATTTGATCGATCATTCATTTGAAAATTTAAAATAAATTGATGAAAGAAATTCATTTGATACCTAGAGTTTTTATGTGATTGTCATTTGAAAATTCCAAAACAAATTGAGTTTCTTAAGATGCTTAACTTAGGCTTGAATGGTTAACTTAGGCTTGAATGGTAACTTCAGAGAATATCTTAAGACTTTTATACATTCGCCTTTTATAGCAAATAATATTTTAGAAAACAAGTTAATCATATGATTGAAAAAGTCACTTTCTCCTTAAACTATTAGCTAAACGAATTCTAAGATTCAACAAAAGTATATTAAATTTTCTCTAAAAATAAAATTTTACATGAAAATACACTATCGAAAATTAGGCTGACACAATTTTATGAAAGAAAAAATAAAATAAGGGGGGGATATTAAATTATACTTTATTAAAACAAAATTATTCAATTTTATATTCTTAAATAAGAGATAAAAAATACACTTATATATTTATGTCTTATAATAGTTCTAATAGCTCGTCCTCGAAATTGTTCGGTAAAATTATGGCTGAGGCCACTCGATGACAGTTGATCGCGTTCTTCTGAGACATCTATTTTATGCACTTGTAAATGGCATATTCTGACATCAGTGCCACAATTCTGCATTGTCATACTGTGCAGAAATTTTGCTTACCATCATATTAAAATTTCATTGAAATTAGCAATAAGTCGCTCAAAAATAAGCCCTTCTTGTGATTTTTTGTTAATGTTTGGTATCCAGTGTATATTTTTACTGGAAAATATATTGTACATATCAATTAACACTTCCCATTATGGAAAATGTTTTTGTAATTTATATCAATATTAATTGCTTAACCCTATAAATTTAATGTTTACTATTCCCATGTATAAGGAATATTGAAACAAAATAATAAAATGTGTATAGTAGCATATCTTAACTTAGTAAATAATAAAAGTAATTAAAATATGTAATGGTATTGTTAGAGAAAGGAGATCGTTCTCATTCATGCATGCTAACAACTTCTTAAACTTACTAGTGCTGAATAAAGGATATAAATATTTAGTCCAAATTATTTCTTTAGAAATTTTATGTATGATAACATGTTTTAAATTTCAATAATTTGATTATATAATTGTTAATACGAGTATAGCACAACTTTAAATTATTATTGAAAACTTATTTCTTTACGCATGTGTATATACATATAATGTATATTATGGTTTTGTAGTAATATTCATATTGATTTCTCTAAATTTCAAAATTAGATATAAGTTATGGTGTCTTTGAATTGTGAATATTTTATGAGAGTGAAGGTGCTTGTTTAAGACAGTATTAAGGAATTTATTAAACTCAATAATGCTTCTTATAAATCAAAGTTTTAGCAAACGTTTCATATGATTTGTTATTAAGATAGATTTACAAAAATGTTAAATAATTTTATTTAAATAATTATCAAACTTGTAAATTAATGTTAAAATATCGAATAGAGATGTTCAACATTTTTTTTAATATTATATTTTATATATTTACATCTCTAATATGTATCTTTATGTCGAACTTTTCAAATTCATGAATTGTACAGGTATTCATTCGAATAAATGTGATTTGCACTTTCTATTTTCTATATTTGTTCTCAAAATAGAACAACAGAAAAAAATAGAAAAATATTTTATCCTAATAAGTCAATTTTTTTTAAGAAAAACTGTCGCTTAAATTTTTAAAGATTTTTTGATAGCGGATAATACAGACGAGTCTAACACAATCGATTAAGAAAATGTTATTTTGTAAAAAGTAATTAGTCACACATTAGTAGTAGCTTTTGGCTAAAACGAAATTAGAAATGATTTCAAACAAGAACATTAAACTCGTAAATAAAAATATCTAGCTAAATAAAATGTTAAATTTTCTTTTTCAATTAAAATATCAAGAAAAGATAATCAAGCACGATACGGTGCAAATTCGATGAAGAAAAGGCACTTCTGCAAAAATTTCGTTGGATGTAATTGCAGAGAAGCCCAGAACATTAATAAAGAATCATGGATCATGGTGGATTATAAATTAGTATAATCAAATTTTACTTTAATATTCCATGGATTGTTTGTCATAAATAATTCTAAATTTGATATGAAAGGTTTTATATTTCCTTGTATAAGAGTCTGTGTGATTTTTAAAGAGATGTGTTTCAAAAAGTTCTTTAGAATGCTGGATCGTTTGCTGCTGCAGTCAACTTTTATAAGCGTATGTCAGCAGATAACATTTGGTGATGTCCAGGATGTAAAATAGTTAAGCGTCCCGGGAGTCAGAAATTAAAAATTCATTTCTTCAAATTAATGTAGATTGTCGGTAACTAATCAAACTAAAAATGAATCACTAAGCAATTTCTTAATTTTTTAAAATTAACTCTAACCTCAAGATGTTAATGAATCTAAAATATTTACATTTAAGAACATCTACTCAATTCTAAATCAAGTTTAAAATGAAGCATTGCTAATAAAAACCAAGAAAGAACTAATATTTTCACAATAACATTAAAAATTATAGAAGTGTATTTTGTTGAATGAAAAAGAGTTACATAATTTCCAACAGTTACATAAGTTGAACAAAATAATTTTTATATAATTTTACAATCTAAAATAAATAAACGCTGTGCTAAAAAAATTAAATATTTAACAATCTGCAATTAAACTGAACTATTTGAAACCGTATTTTTCACATGAAGAATTTAAGAATTAATATAAGCGCGGATCTAAATGCATTGACAAATAAAATCATCGTTTTGATCTAAATTGCAGATGAATTGTTATTGTCAAAGGGAATATTAAGTTTTATCTTAAGAATGCAAAATACAGACTACGGAAACTGTGGAAGAGATAGAATAGAGTTATAAGGAAGTAATGTAACGCTAGAACTCGTTAAAATGTTGTCAATTCAGAAGAAAAGTTTGTTAAAAAATATGAGACTGCTTAAATTTTTGTAATCCATTTTCCGATAAATTATTGCCTCATAATATATAATTTTGCAATTATAAATAATAGAAAATAAGAAGTTCTTTCAGGACTTTAGAGATAAACAAATCGCAGCCGAATGATGTCTGTTGTTGATGTAATTTGGAGAAGCTTGGTTGGTTGGTTTTTATAGTGCAAGGTCCAAAAAGGCCAAGCTGTGCCAAATAATTTGGAGAAGTAGCTGCAGATATTGACATGTCTTTTGAATGTGGTTTAAACTATAATAGTATTTGATACATGTATACTCTTTCATTTGTCAAAAAATAGGGAGATTAAAATTTTACGTGATGAAAAATGTTTATAAAATATAGAGACCACTTTGAATTTTTGTGGAAAGAAGTTCGGTGGCAATTTGACGTAGTTCAAAAACTTTGAACTTATTCATTTTTAAACTCAAATCATAATATGGGCTTAAAGTTTCTTTCTTTCTATTCTTAAGTAAAGATATAACACAGAAAATACTTTAAAGTTGAAAGAGACGGGTGCAACTTAGCAACAATGATTATGTGATTATAATCTCTCTTTTATTAAAATTACTCATCACTTACAGCGTACTCTTTTCGTTAAGGGGAAGTTTCAAAATGAATTAGAATCAGACTGAAGTTCTATTACATGTTGTACGAGCCATAAAATTTCATTAATATACTACCATAAATAAAATATCTCAAACACTATAATTCTCCCAAATAGTTAGCAATTAAAGTGAGTTTTGTAAGTTTCATTTTGAATATTTAAATAAAATAAATACAGTATTTCAATAGAATATCTATAAACATTTTTCCAAATCTAATGGCTGAATAGAAAAAATTCTTTTTATAAATAAGGGTGTTAAATTATAAAGATTACGTGGAGAGAAATTTATTCCCTTTCACACCTGTTACTGATACTAAGCAGTTATTTTTAGAGAAATATGTTAGTTGAAAGGTATATCCCTATATTGCCCTGTTGTGAAGAGCACATGACGAGTTGCATTCAAATCTTTTTCTCAACCCTTGTGAATTTTTTATTTTCATTTTAAATACAATGCGTATAGTATTTCAACAGAAAACTATATTCATTTTTTCCAAATGGAATGGCAGAATAAGAAACAATTTTTCTAAGTAGTTATTAAGTTACGAAAAAACACTGTTACTCTTTCTTATAATAGTACCGTTAGCTTTAAGTGGAGAGAATGTTTTCTTACGTCGAGAAGTTTCTTTTTACAGTAGTTTACCTGTTTGAAAGAGATTAATTTTTACTTTCTGGGAAATATATTAGTAGAAAGGTCAGTTTTATAAATGCATTACTGTAAAGAGTACTCGTTGAGCTTATTCAAAGTCTTCTTATCTCTTGTAAATATTTTTTTTTATTTTGTTTTAAATAATTGGATACATCATTTCAATAGAAATTTTATGCAAAATTTCTTTGAAGAAAATGTGTTCAAGAATAGAATTTAAGAAATATTTTATTTAAAATATTAAGTTATGAAAGAATTCTTAGATTGAATTTTTGCGCACAGCGAAATCTTTACTTTTTGCAATGTGGTTTACGTTTTCAGGACAAAGCAGTAATTTAATATTCTAAAGAAATTTGTAGAAGGACTAATGTAACATGATTAGTGCAATAGCAAATAGAATATTTATTTTAAACGTTCTTTCACATTCATTGTTTATTTTCATTTTCGTCTCATTTAATCTTAAATTTAATATTTTTGGTTCATAATTTATTTTAATGAATTTTTTCAGTAGTTTGTTTCCTGTAGCTTTTAAAGAATATTTGCTCTTGATGAAGTGGTTTACCTATAACAGTATAAAATTATTCTATTTTAATGTGATCAATTTTTAAGAGTTCTATGCGAAATAAAATATAAATTATCTCCTTGTACTTTTTGAATTCTAATTTGATTCTTTTATCTTATACTTCAGTTTGGTCATTTTAAAAGAATATTACCTTAAAATATTTTTAAATGTTAATCCTTCTGCATACTTTTTTGAAAAATTTTATTCTAAACTCATAGGCTGTGGGCTCAATACTCTTATCTTGCATGTTTGCTCCCGTAACTTGAGGTCAATGTAATTCTATTTGGATTTCATAATTCAATGCCAAATATTACAATTTACTTAAAAATTTTGCTTTCATAGAATGCACATTGTTTTAAGAATTTTAAAAAATTCTGAAAATACTTAAACAAATACAAAAGGTTTAATCATCCTCATATTTAGCCAATCAAATTTATTCTACCATGTTGCTCACTCCAGAGTTATCCAATAAGAAACGCAGTTATAAAAATAGAGAGCTTAACATATGCTTCTGATTGTAAACAAGTAAGTTAATGAGTTTTGTTGACAATTAATGTTCTACTTAATATTTGAATTTTAACGACGATTTCAACTTTGAACTATTGTTTGCATTGTGGAAATAAAAATCTTGGAATTGTCTTTCCGTTTTTTTTTTAAAAAAGTTGGAGCAAAGTAAACGATTGCATTCATAAATGGATATTACTTGATTGTTATGAGCGTACAATTTCTGAGAACTTAATGTTTCTGGAAGAAGACGAATGTTTCAGTTTACATACTGATAAAACTGTTGGATATCATAAAAAATTGTTAACTATCGATAAAACTAGAATTTTTGCTGTTGAAAATCAATGTAAGAGTTTACCAGAAGGTAGTGGAAATATTGCATTAGAAAACACGCCTAACCGTGGTCATGGATGTAAAAATTGTAAACTAGAAGCTGATATGGATTTTGAAGGTGATGAATCTTGATCAAAATTGTGTTTCATCACTGAGAATTTTTTTCTTTTTATTCAAAAAAAAATTATAAGAATTATTTCTGTAAGTACATAAAATTTCAGTATTTTAATCAATGACTTTCAAATGCTGTATATTTATTTGTTTAATAGTAAATTACTTTTTGGGGTAAAAATACATGTTGAGGTAATTTATAATTTAAAATATTGTGTTATTCACATAAATGTAATTGTATAAGTGAAAATTATCATTATTTTCAAAAATTGAATATTATAATGGAATAAACTTGCATGATTTTGTAATAAATATTGTGTGTTTGCATTTTAATACCATATATTTTCTTTTCTACTTTCAAATTATTTATCTAATATAAAACAGTTATTAAATATATTTATTATTGCACAGTGTCAATCATATTGATATATAAATTAAAAAATATATTTCTTGATTTGGATTATTAAATCCATGATATTCTAGGTTTTACTGAATAGTATTCATTCAATCTTTTATTATTTTTGAGGTTAACATTGGAATGTTTAAGATTTTTTCTGTCATCTTTCCTATTACTTTAAAGATTATTTGTATGAATTTGCCTTATCTTATTTTAATATGTGGCTATTATAATAAGAGCACATAAAAATGAAGTTTGGTCACTATGCATTATTTATTGAAACTTTAATCCCAATGTAATTTATCAATTTATATTTTATAGTAATAAATCTCATTGTGAGTATTAGTTAAAATAATGATATGATACATGAATTCTATTTTCCCATAAATATTTAATTTCAAAGTATGCTTCTAAAGGTACAATTTATTTTTATATAACATTTTATCTACTTATGAATATTTGATTACTTATTTATTGCAAAGTAAACTAAAAAAATTATAAAAAATAACAATGATGGATTATATTGCCTTTTTTTTCTTCTTCTTCAGTGGCTTGACAACCCAGGATGGGCCCTTGTCTTCCGCAGTATCGAATTCCAGGATCTCCTATCCGTGGCCCGAGACCTCCAGTTCGCAATTTTTTAAGTTTTCAAATCCTTTTCAACGCATTCGAGCCACCTGAGTTTATCAAGTGCTGAATGGTCTGTTCGAGAAGATCTTTTTTTTTTGTACGGCTCTCGTCCATCCTGCACAGGTGGCCTATCCATTTTATTCTCTGAATCGTTGTGTAGTTGACATTTGACTATATCTGGTTTTCCAAACAACCTGTAAAGTTCTTCTTTAGATGTCGATACATTTTATACCACCAAAATGTTTCTCAAGATTTTTCTTTCAAAAAAAGATGAGGTATCTTTAACTTTTTCAGTCATTGCCCAAGTTTTCGTGGAGTAGATGAGAAAGGGTATGAGAAAGGGTAATTAAGCTTTTGTAGATTACAATTTTCGCATTTTATAGCCTTTATTGTACTAAAATATTAAATTGCTTGCAACCAACATCCATGTTTTATGTGAAATGTAAATACTGATTTGTGTTTGTTTCTAGTTTTTGCTAAAATGTGCATTTTATTTATCCAGTACTTAATTCTATGTTTATATTTTTACTATCATTTGCAGTGAAATAATATAATCCTAATATTTATGGTTATGGCAAAATTGATTAATATTGCATCACATAGTGTGTTATCGTGTATATTCTTTTTCCCCGAGAAGTAAATAAACATGAATGAAATACTCGTATGCGATTGGCTGTATGAATATGTACTCGAAATTATCCTCGAGAGCGATTAAACACACTGGTTAGCAAAACTTAAGCAACAGGTGGTTTTTCTGCCATAACTCCCCTAGAAACCATCTGAAGGATATGAAATTCCGACATGAGACACATCATTTTGTACTTAAATGATGATGAAATCATTGTAGCACAAAAATGAATACAATGCATACAGTATGGAATCAAACAAAAAAAGGCTTTATTGAACTCACAGTATCCCTGCACAAGATCATCTGTCCAAGAAGAACAATAACAAACAGATGTTCCTTAATATGGAATATTTCCTCCCCTTACTGTCATTTTTGACCTACGAGGACTAATTAAATACTGATCTACAACTTAGAATAAATTCCGAAACACTACAAACATGCATTATGGTGTGGTATGAGGTGAGATTCAATCCCACGAACGTTTGATCAGTATGTCACAGCGAGAAGAAATGGCGATTATAAGCTCAAAATGGGGACATTTTTCAGAAGCTTGCAGCAAAACATTTCTACTCTTAAAATAATATAGCAAATAAGTAAACTGTCTCTCATACAAGTAAAGTGTATCAATGTGATCATGTTTGAGTCTTACTAAGATTCCCTCTTAAATCTAAATAATACGATAGTGTCTGTTTTCTTAAAGCTCTAAATTTCTGCTTATGAATTTTAAATTTATGAGATCTATAATGTATGTATAGTGAAGATTTCCAACTACTAAAAGCATCCTCATACCTAATGTGGGAATGGAACAAGCGAATTATTGAAATGCAGCCAAAAAGGCTTAGCATTAAATTTTTTGTGAGGCTAATTATTTTTCCAAAATTTTTCCTAAGTGTTTAATTTTTTAACATGTATATTTAAGCTGAAATTTGATGAAATATGTATAATCTATATTTGGTAAAGAATTCCAATAGAAATAAAAGTTAAAATTTTCATTTAATTTTTTCCAATACCATATTTTAGGATTATTTCTTCTTTCGGCACTATAAGAGGCAGAATTGATAGTAACTTGCACAGTTTGAATATAATATCGTATTTCGAAAGTAGTGTGATCATAGTAATTTAGAAACGACGGACCAAGAAATGTTTCTCACTCTCTCTCACTCAAATTTGGTTTTGATGATACACAAAAGTATTGCAGTTACGTAGTATTATGGTACATAAAATAAGTCGTGGTCTCATCTCTTTTAGTATTCTTCAGTTTTCGTATATATTGTTCAACACACACACAGAGCTCTTTAGAATAACTCAAGGATTTTAACCTGTTAAAGTCTGTTTCAATTCCAAAATTTTATGAAAGAGTTTGTAATTAATTTAAACCATAAAATGCTATAATAAACTCTTTGTAAAATATTTATGCTGTGCGCAATGCAGTATACCATTTTGAACAATACAATATTCTATTTCAATGTTTTCCTCGCTTCTAAAAGAACGGTGTAATTAAAATAGTCACAGTGTGTAATGAATGGAAAAAGTAGAACGAAAATACTTTTATCATCAGTTATTTTCTTCTTTCAACATTACAGCTGCGTAATTTGTAATAAAAATGAAGATAATTAATCTTTCTTATGTTTTTTACACGTTGAACAGAATGTGTTTACACTTTGTATAATGCGACACATACAGAAAATATATCGGAAAGCAGAAAAAAAAATCTGATTTCTGTATCTAATAACTTTTTTATATAAATAAAGAGCATTTTAAATTGTTCGATACTTCAATCAATTTTTTTTAACCAATCTATATGCGTGACCTTATTTCATTGTGCAAAATACATTTTTAAACAAAGTAGAGAATTAATTTAACAGTCGAAACCTGAGCTATTTTTCCCCAATAGTTAAGTAAAATATTTCAGTAGAAACTATGAACCGTGAAAGTTGGCGTTAGAGCTTCAGAGATTAAATTTAGATTAAGATAAATTACTAAATGGGAAACTGAAAGTTTAAAAAAATACCTTTTAAAATTGTTTGCAATGATTTCATTTTCAAGGTTTATTTACTATTCCCTGGTCACGCTTAACAGCCAGAAGTTATTTAGACTGGGGCTTAAAAGTGAACAGAAAACTTTCAGATATTAGCAGCCAAAGTTGTTTTAACTGAAAAGTAAGCATACACTTTTACTAAGTCAGTCCACATTCTAACTCCTCAAATTAAAAAGGCATTAAAGGCATTCATTCCCTTTTAGAGATCAGTAAGACTGCTGTTGAATGGAAAACTAACTATATGCCAGTAACAAGGATATCTGTCAGCCTAATATTTTTTGAAATTGAACATTTTAAATTAAATTTCGTTGACAGTTTTACACAGCTTTTCTTAAATTTGAATAACCAATTGAACTTGGATATTGAGATCAAGCGATGAACAATGGATTTCTCTGATCAATGTCTTTATTGGAACTAAGGCATTTTCTACATTCAAAATTAAGAAAAACAAATCTTTTCTTTTTAAAACCTAATAAATAAATTAAATAGTTCTTTATAAAACCTGTTGTTGCATCAGAATGATTCCATTAACTTGGGATCAACCATTTATATGGAAGCAGCCAGACTAAATTCTTCGTAGTTTGGAAGCAGAGACCTAGCAGAAGATCCCCGAATATTTGACCTGCAAACTTTTCTGATATAATTTTATTTAGAACGCATTGCTACCACCACATATTTAAGTTGCCTTTAATGAAAACGACGGATCTTCGGTTAAGCTGGAATTCGAACTCATTAATTTCAAATAATAAGAACGATTCCCTAACTTACCAGGCCACATCAGCCTCTAGTAAAACATATTCCCATACAGTGACACAATTTTTGGAAATTCACCTCACTGTCTTTGTAATAATTGTTGAGGAAAATTAGGAGTGGAGTAATTACTTATTGTGTATGGCAATAAAAATATGATTGTACTAGTTATATAATCATGCTGATATAAATAAACACATTACAATAATCACATGAAATATGTTGGTCTTATGTGTTTGTCCACCGTACTATTTAGAAGTCATCTGAACGGGAATCAGAATTGTTGACCAGACTGTGTTGATGAACACCTTTAGATCTCAGGAGTCACCATCGTAGAGTGGTCTGGGGCAGGAAAGAAGGAAGTGGAAAAAGTATTTGATCTACTATGAGCTGGCGTCTCAATAGAAGAGAAAGGGCATATGTCAGAGGATATCGTGACAGGCACATCAAAAATTAAATGATAGTCTTATTTCAAGTCACTAATCTTATTGCGAATTTTCACATAACGTGAAAGAAAGCAGAGTGTGCCACGATTATAATTAATGAATGCTAAAAACATCAACTCAAAAATATTCTATATGACAAAAAAATCATCGAGCATCCATTCAATTTAAATAAGCATTAATGATGTTGTAGTATGTTGTAAGATATTTTTTATGTTTTTCTTAATTCGTTAATTTTAATGGATAAGTTGAAATTAACATATACAAAAGTTTGACAGTAGCAGACCTCCGATATTGTGTGACAAGTTTGTAAAAGATAGACTTATCTTTCCACAAAATGCTGAATCTTTCATACATTTATCAGAGAGAATTGTTCGCCTAACTCATTGATCTCCATGACTTGAATTGTTTGCAGATATATAGACTTATCTACGTCTTAAATTCACGCCAAAAAAAACTAAACGTGAATTGCTTACAGTGTTATAGATACAATAGCAAAAAGCGCAAATCCATTAGCAGTTTATTAGAACTAAGTGGATAACCTACTCCAAAATGCAAAACCAGCGTAGCAAAAATACAACTAATATATTAATATATGTGTCTCTTTGACCCTTTATGATCAAACAATACTGATTTTAGGTGACTTTTGGCCACTCATATTTATTGTATCAGAATGGAAACTCCTTTCATCTGATCACAACAACGAAATTTTCGCTAATCAGACTGAGTTCTTTAAAATATGTTTTAAGGGTTCAATTACTTTACTATTTGTAACATAATAAATATGGAACATTTATCAACGCGTCACTTAACCAGGGTTTCAAATTTTGAAGTGCAAGATTCCAATGACTAGAGACCTGATAGTTTGTATGGAAAAAGCTTTAATTAACAAATTTAACGAGAGAATACAGGATTTATTACTTAACACAGTAGAAACCGTAATGATGAGGTGTCATAAGCAAGGTTAAGTATCTGAAATTTAAAATTTTGCTTCTCTAATAATCATGTGAGAAATGAGAACTAGTTGATCTCATCATTTAAATATGATTACAGATTACAAATGGGTTGAGAAATTTTTCTAGTTGAATTAGACAACTTTAAATATATGCTAATGATTTAACACACACAGAGCTAAATATTTTCTTTAAAATTCTATAATCAAGACAACTTTTATATTTACTATTGGGACTTTCAATTTATTAAATGTATCTTACTTTTATTTCATGCTCACAACTTTGAATAAATTCTGAAAAAAAATTATATCAGTAATATTTCAGCTCGAAAATTATTAGCTAAAACACTATATTTACATTTCTTGTTGCATACAAAAGATATAACATAAAGTTTTAATAATTTTAAAATTCATATAGAATGCTCTGCAAAGCCTATTACATTAGTTTCACTCTGTAGTGAAGTTTTGAAAGTTGTGTTCATAAAAAAAAAATAAATAAAAAAAAAGTGTCAAAGAATGGATATGTCATGCACAATATTAGATAAGATGACGTTTAGCATCTCGTAAAGATAAGCGCTAGAAATTATAGGTCTTATTTGAAAATGAAACAAGATATATAAACAGAAATGAGATAAAGTCATAGGTTCGCTGCTAAATGATAACTTGTCCACAGAGTCATAAAAAATGTTATTAATGTAAGACGAAATAAAAAAGTTCTTCTGGAGTAAAATTTTTTTAGAGCTAGTATAGATTGTAACCTTCGACTAATCGAAACTGGTTGAAATAAAATACTTAAGTCGAATTAGAGTTTTGACAAAAACCGGTGTCTAACAAACTAAGATATAGTAACATCTAAAACATTGAGAGGACCAAGATATAGGGGTTTAGTTTTATTATTGTTAAAGTCAAGTGTAAGGGTATCATGGCTGTTGGTAATGGAGGTATTTATTCCAAATTACTTTTATAATGGAATAAACAAAATATATGATTAGAAGAACAGCTCACTATCTAATAAAAACGGTCCACACTGTTTTCTTCTGGTTCATTCCAATGTCTCATGTATCTATGTGGAAGTTAAAAATATTACTAAATATTTTTAATTTTCTCAGTATTTGAATTCCTCTTTTGCAGAATAATCTATTGTAGTTTGATAGTGAGTTAATTGGTGAATAGTACTTAGGGAGTGAGGAAGTCATATGTGAAAAAAAATTGCTTCTTTTCCTATAGCGATAGAGAGAAATGTACATTTAGATGTTTTTAACTCTTATGTAAATAAGCATGTAAAGACGCGAATCCAGCGCTATAAACAGTGAAAAATAATTCAGTAATGATATGTATTGTGCTAAATTTTAGCAAAAAAGACGTACTGTTTTTTAAAATGTTTTTTCTTTTCAAATGTTTCACTCTAACTCTCTTCTATTCTTCTCTCAGTGTGTGATTTTGTAATTCCTTAAAATTGACTTAATCGTCTTGAGTAGCTTGTTTGTGATGAGTTGCATTGATTTTTCATAACCAACATTGGGAATAAATAACATTAACGTCTGTCTATTTTTATGATTAATGTTAAATTTGATCAATACTGAAGTTTAAGAAGTTAATTTTGGAATTATGTAATAATTTGAACGACGAACTTACCAATAATCATTGATATTATTCTTTGTGCTTATATCAATATGTTACCGTCTTATATTCCCTGTTAAATAAAATTAATAAGTATCAATATCTTTCTACATAAAATAAAAATGGTATTGATCCTGACGCATAAATCACATTTGGTTTGCTTCTGTATCTTTCTTTGCTTGATTTTCCGTTATCCTTAATTTATGAATACGAGTGTATATATTGCAATTTTTTTTTATATTTCTGAATTCTTTTCCAGTAATGATATTTATTTTGAACAAAATTGGTGACAACTTACTGTGAAATCCAGTGAAGTTACAGTTAGGAATATTATACGAAATCACATTATGTAAAAATATCTTGATATATTGCACGAATTTGTACAACATTTGTCAGTAAGTAAATAAAATTTACAAAAGGCATTCATAATTTCCATACTATGAAGCTGTCTAAGACATATTTAATACGTGAAAGTTCCTACATGCCTTAATTTTTTATTTTTTTAGAGTTAAATATAATTAATGATTAAAAACAAATGTAATTTACACTAAGCTAAAATTCTAATTAATCTTGTGTTTTTTTCCAGTAACTGTTAATGTAGTTCCTTATACACCCTTTACTACTTCTTAGTTGCGTTAACCATGTAACTTGTTAATTATTTTCGGTGTAATTAGTGTATCTTAGATATTCTTATTTTGTACACGACGTGAATCGCCATAATTTATTTTTCTTCTATTGCAGATATATTGAAATTAAGAAGAAAGAAATTGTTTGTGATGTACAAACTTTGAATACATTGAGAAATTTTGAAATTTGAAAATGTTTGTAGATACGATTGAGCATTAGTAAGCATTTTCATGACAGTAAAATTTACCATTATCATTTAGCTATCATTATCACTTATTATTTTGTAGAGTTTGTTATAAGCTTATAATTTGCAAACATTTCTATTTTTTAATATTATAATTTCGCGAAGGACATTTATCAGATTCAATCTAATACTGTAGGAAAAAAGAATTAATCCATTTCTTTAGTAAGAAAATTACATTTTTACAGATATAAGTTTTATTTAATTTTGTAATGAAATATACTTTTGTAAGTATTGTTATCGCTAGTTATTCACTATGTTATTAAAATATATTTTTAATAAGTAAAAAAAATGTAGAATGCGAAATTCTTTATATTTTTGCCCAAACTTACAAATATAGAACAAACATGGATGCGTATTATATTAAACTGAGAAGCTTATTTTATCTAAATTTACACATTTCATTAGTTAATAATGAAAGCTAAAAGCAAACGTTTCTGGCATAAATGAATCAAGACAAATAAAATGTGTCAATGGAATTAGAAATTGATCATGTGTTCCCTAAAGCTTTCATTGATATATTTGCTTCGCTAGAAATACGGAAAACTTCATCTTTTAATTTCATGAAGAATATTCCTTGTTTATCCATTTGAATGAATTATAATGACATAAGAAATATATTGAATAAAATAATCACAAGCATACAGATTGAAATTTTTGCCATCAATATTTTATACATTAATGAGAATTAAATTTATATACGAAACACTTTACTATGATGTAAAATTATTATTATTTAAAAATATAATTAAAGAAATTTAAAGTGCTACAGAAAATTAAGGATTTTATGTAAGCCTCATATATTTTACGTACTTAATATATTAAATATTTTATAGATAGTGTAAATATAAATCACTAGCAAGTGTAGAAATTTAAAAATAAGTAAAAATCATTTTTAATTCTTTTTGTAATTAAATAATCAAATTTAATCTAAAGTATTTCACATTAAATTTGATTTGACTCAAATATTTTTTGCACTAAATGGAAAAGAATGGAAAATTTTCTTTTTCCATAGAATATTATTTCTTAATTATAAATACTGTCTTCAGTATATTTTAAAACATATATATGTTTTTTCTACACACAAAAAACTAACCAATAAGAAAACTAGGAACAACTTTATATATTTGTTAATTTTCAGATTGCGTTATTAAATGAAACAAAATGAAATGAAATGAGCAGAAATAAAATGAAATTTTAGATGTTTCCTAATTATCTGCCATTTATATTTATTTCATGAAAAGTATTTAAATGAATGTTGATAATTTAAAATAAACTAAATTTGCTTTTAATACTGAGCATTTTTATTTTATGCTACGAACGTAGTTGAATTTATATAAAATGTTTATAAAAATACACATAAAAGAAAACATGATAAATCAAATGATATATGATAAAGATATTTTATACTAGACAAATTTTCTGTGAAAATGGCTGAGCACTCCATTAGGTGCGAGCACTTTACATTGTAATTAATTCCAAGTCAAATACACTTTTCTTTTTTGCATGTTTTTCATTCATATTTTAGAAACAAATGAAACTTTTATCCAGAATCTAGTTTGGTTTTTCATTCTAATGATATTTCTTTATTTACGATGTCTAATTCAACTAAGAAATACAATTTAATATGTATATTTAATTATGAGAAGTAACCATTTCAAAATGGGATTCGAATTTATGAATTTTGTATGAATTAGGGTTAAGTGGCAATCATTCAAAAGTAATCTGTGTTATATTTTCATTTACTCAATATAGTGGGAAAATAAAAGTTTGAATCACTCAAAATGTATTTTATATTTTATATACAGAGGAAAATTTTTTTTGAATATTTAAACAAAAATGTCTTTTTTCATATAGAAAAAATTCGAAATTTTTTACATTTTACTTTAGAGTAAATTATTTTGAACATCCAAAGTTTAAACGTTCCTTTTTAAACTCACTAAATGTATTTCTCGTATTATATTTCAACAACGTTACTGTCAAAAGCTTTCATTGTTACCATGAAATATTGAGTGAATTATCTCCTTTTTGCTAAGTACTTTTTTACAAATATATGTCAATAAAGTTTCAAACTATATATTTTTAACCAACACCGAATGGTCAGCAAAGTTTTCTATATTTTTTCTTTTGAAAATATTTTAACACGGTTACTACGTCTTTGCTTGGATACTTTGCTTCTTAAAAAATCTGCTTCTAAATAAATAGGAGGATGCATTTTTATCGTGATATTAATTTATGACCAAGAACATTAGCTGAAAACATCTTAAATTTAACAATGCGATTTGTTAAACTATACATTTATGAAACATAAAATTCTTCTTTTAATTTACATTTAAAATCATATATTGATAATTAATTTAAGTATCATATTCAAATATTTGTTTGCACGAGATTTTCTTAATGCTTGTAGAGAATGAAACACATTTTTTTTTATTTTTGCCACATAACATTTTCAATTTATACGAAGAAAAAAAATGAAAATATCATCTAAATTAATTTATGTTATATGTTTATTAGATGTAATTACGTTTTCATCTTACGTATATTTGATATTCATGTTTTAAGACTCTTGCATTGTATACTTCGAAAATAAATGATTAGGCAATATGAAACTTACCAGTATTTTGATCAGCATATTATTTAATGATATTACCGACATTAATCAAGGTAAAAGCTAATAGAAATTATCCATTTATCCTATAATGTTAACATAATTGCACTTTAATTTGAAAGCCAAAAAGTTCTTTTCTTTCTGTTCACCACTGACTTCATTTCACAAGTCTTTCTTCTAAATTAATTTTAAAGTTTCTCAATTTTTTTGTCATGGTAAATTTGCAAATTACCTATTTTGTTTTAATCTAAGATTAAATAATTTATATGAATGTTCAAAAATATTCATGATGTGAAAACATTTGATTTTCTTATGCTCTAACTTTAGACACTAGTTTATAATTGCAGGGTTACTTGAAATTATTCGCCTTGACATGAACAAAGCAATAATTTGTTTTCGTGAAAACCAGACTGATATTATCTTCATTTGCTAATTTTATTTAGTCATTCTATATTTGATGTTTCAGTGAATTTACTTTTATAACTCCCGTTTGTCAACACGTCTAGTATATATGCAATGCACGCCGAGAAAGTTTTTAAAAAATCAGAACCCTAAAATGCTTAAAGTTTTAAATATATTTCTTGATGATGTCTCAATTTAAAAAATAAATTTTGTTTTCTTTTAATCCTGCAAAAAAATTTACTCTTAATTTATTACTAACGCACAAATTCTATCAAATTATTTATATTCACAGAAAAACCAAAATGTGTTACACAGAATTTAATGTCCCCCCTTTGATTCCAAGAATAATTATTTATAGAAGAACACTTAATTTTCCTTTACCTTTAAGTTGCAAAACTGTCATATATCTATTATTTATCTTCGAACAACAATCTTCATACAATTTGCTCAACCTAAACGACAGAATTTATAATTTGATTTTAATACCATTATTACAATTCACTATGTATTTACAATAAAGACTAATTTCAAATGGAAGTGGATAATTTAACGTAAATGTTAAGAACATTTATTTTTATTAAAGAAATGAATGAAATTAATGAAAGTTGTGTTTATACAGAATAATGAAATTTCTTTTTGTCATTATATTTTATAGAAAATAAATAATCAGTGGTTATTAAAAAAAAATAGTGCAAATGCGAGTAAACATAAAATGTTCTAATAAATATAGATTATGTAAGAAAATCCAATAAAAGAGTAAGTGACATTTCTCCTTTATTTTTGTTGGTCAATGTTCAATTTTAAATTTAAAAAAAATTACCAGCTAGTTTAAAAAAGATGTTATTAAAAGCTTATTTTGAAGAATTATTTTCTTAGTGAATATGTAATAGCAATTCTTCTAAAAAGGAAATATATTCATGACATCCATGTTATATTCTAAATTTTCTTTAAAATTAAGTTCTTCAAAACCATAACTCAAATGATAACAGTATGAGCAATGTGTCAGATATTCTTCACCTTAATGAATATTTTGATTCCTTACAATTGAAATGACTAAAAACTTAGAATATGCATATACATTAACTTGAGCGTGTTTTCTGAAGTATAAAATGTATTTACTCTGCATCAATTTTTTTCTTCTTTTAACTGAAATTTTTGAAATGAGGTTATGATATGTATAAGTATCCCATATAAAAAACATCACTGCATAATTAAAGAACTTTTTTCTTGATATATTCGGTGAAAATAATGATTTCATTTTGTTTACTAAAATAAATATTATACTATCATCAAATAATTTATATTTTACTAATTATTGACATAATTTTCTTGAATATAAATGTTAAAGTAAAATAAAAATTGTATACCTTTAAAATGGTAAATTAATTAGCATGATAACATTCCCTCAGATTTTTTTATCGTGCTTAATTAAATTTTTTCATGAAGCAAATGTGTTCTTCCTTTTTTTTTTTTGCAAGATTTAAAATTTTATTTTTTTCTGAATGCTTATTGGAAAATTTGGAAAAGAAGTATTTTTCAATTCTCCTTTAGAAAAAAGAGGACATTTTTGCGTTTTATTTCTTAACTCTGTTTTCCTATTTATATTTATTATCTTGCTGTGCTTCTTTGATACATTTATTTATTCTTGAACATCAGTATCATTAAGCTTTTAAATATATATTATTGAATAGAAGGTTACAGATTTTCAAAATCAAATAAGAGTTAATTTAATTTTTTTCTCAAAATTACAGTGCATAGTGTTACTTGCAAAGAAATAAAAGTTAAAAAAAAAAGCATTTTCATTAACCTTACATTATTAGCTTTTAAAAAAATACTCAATCAAAAAAACGTAATGTACTCTGAAAAATAACGTATTTCAATTCGGTCCACTGTTTTGATAACGATGAGTTATGATTAAATTTTCATGACCATTTTGTTTGCTTTAGCTATTTTGATAACATTTAATGTAAAAAATTAGTAAATTATAATTTGCTGTAATAAGAGTGTACTCACTTTAAAAATCTTACTGAAAAAGTTACGTTTCCTGTAATATCATTTTATTGATTTATTAAGAAATTTTAACTCATTTATTAAATATACCTATGACTTAGTTTCATCCACGTTGTTTGAAGATAAAATAAATTCTACAAAGCGTGTCCGTTTTGCTAGATTTTTCTCTACTTTTTAAATTTAAATACTTCTTTGAACCTTTTGAATGACTCAACAATGAATACAATAAATATTTCTGTAAAATAAAGATCGTTAATATTGTTCATTTACACACACACACACAT
>JAPDSC010089195.1:44704-55806 GCA_026290005.1 Latrodectus geometricus | reverse complement strand
ATGTATTAAATTCTAATAGATGTTTATATTCATTTTTACCGTAGTAAAATTAAAGAAAATAAAAATAAGATTTGCTATTAACTTTTCCAACAACTTATTATGCTGCTTTCTTCTTATTCAAATCAGATGTATTTTTTTCTTTTTATGCTAAAATAAATGTATTCACTATAAAAACTCTAAAATTTAAAAGAAATATAAATTAGTTGGAAAATATACTAAGAACGGCAAAAGTGCTTGTGATTTTCCCTTCTCCATTACTGAATTTCCATAATAATAGTGAACGTAAATAAAGTACACACAAGGGAAATGCATAAATTTATTTTTAAAAATATGCTTTTATTATTTATGCATGAAGCAGTCATCTTATGAACCACAATAAAAGCAAAAACACATATTTAACTGTTTGTAGGAGTATGTATTAGAATACAAAAAGACATTTTGGAAAAAAAAATTGAAAAAAGTAGAGAGTTTATGGTCTACTATTTTTCAGAACTTTTATCAGAAAAAAATTAATATATTTCCTTCATTTACACATGTACAAGATTTGTAGTACAAAATAATGATACTGTACCACAAATCTTGAACAGAATCTTTAAAAAATGATAATTGAAAACAAATATTAATTCAAGGGAAACCATATAAATTGTGGTCATTGTGCTTGACTGCGGAAAGAGAAGTCCTGGGTTCGAATCCCGGTTCGGGCATGGATGTACTTTCTTTTTCTCTCCTGTCTTTGTCCTTTCCTTGTGTGAATGGAGTATGAATGATTGCCTACCCTATAAACAGGTATATATGGCATGTGTGTACTGAGGAAGTCGGACTGCACAACATAAATTATGGTTCAGTTGGAAAAGTGGAGCAGCTCACTCCATATTGCCTGCCTGGCTTGCAATTGACAAAAAAAATATAAAAAATAACATATAAATCTATTATGAATATGAAATATAAAAGTAAGTTGGGGTTTTCGCTTAAGTGAAGTTATTCAATGTAATACAATAATTATTTAATTTAAGAGATATTTTTCCCCGAATAAAATTAATATTTCAATCAAAATAAAATTTAATTTTTCTAAAAAATTTTTTGCTTACGTAATACAAGCTATAAATAATGTATAAATATGTAAATATTATTTAGCGCCTATCTCCAACCGGCGCCAGGGGCATGATAGATCTTGCCTCATCTACACGCCATTATTAATACGCCATTGTAATATCATGATAAATGCGAAACTAAAAAAATAATTTTGACGCATCTTTTTGTTTTGAAGAATTTAAGTTACTTTAAAATATAAAAACTTGGTTTTATGCGCTACTGCCTTTCTTCCATTCTATTTATTTATTTATTTTTAAAACAGGATAAAATATCCATTAATTTATTAATATTTTGTTATTTCTCACAACAAAGTTATCTCTATAGAGGCAAATAATAATTATAAATTAGTCTAATAAAAAAAAGAATTGAAATCTGTTTATTTTATCGCATGTACTCATCGTTTTTCTCAAATCAATATGTTGGTTTAAAAGGAAATAAATGTTTTAAATGTTTATAAATATAAATCAATGAAGAAATACTATTATTTTGAATATATTTTTTCGTTCTATTTTTTCATGGAAAAATAAGTACTGTTATAAAAGAGCAATTAAAATCTTTATTTTGAATTCAGAATCTCTTTTATCTATTTCCTGATAATATATTTTAATTACAAATTTTTAGAAATACTATTTTAAATTCAATGTTTTGTAGAATCCATTTGTAACTCCTATGGATAATACTAGATGGCACAACGCGTCAGTTTTACTTTTGAAACCTGAGAAAAAGCACATGATTTGAATTCGCAACCTCTTCAAAATCTTGATAAAAAAATTTTGTCGAAAAATATGTCTATAATAAGTGTTTTACACTTACTCTTTAGTTCTGGTTTGTTGATGTACGTTTTATCTAACGATGAAACAAATAATAAAGATATTTTTACTCGATTTTCCAATTATATTCAACGTTTCAACAAAAGCTATGAAATAGGAACAATGGAATACAAGAAGCGAGAATCGGTTTTTGAAGTAAGTGATGTAAATGTTGATTACATATTTATCTGATTTTACTTCATAGCCACGTTGTGATCATCTTTAGTTGTAAACAAACATTTTTGACTGATAGGTTTTTATTCATATTAATGTTTAATGCCTGTAAATGATAGTAATAAAAAGTAAATATCTTACTAATTGCTTTTTATTCTATCATAGTATTTATACAATCAATGCTTTGAAAAATAAAGTTTACATAAACTTTAATAATCATCAATTTTTTTAGAATTTGATTTAATGGATTTTGTTTGAACATTTAAAACATTTTTATGATATTCTATAAGGAGTCAGAAATCTGTGTATTTTGTATAGTATACCTACATCTTATTTTAAAAATCATGTTTAAATGTTTATTATTATGTACCTATTTCACTTATTGGCAGTTTGTACTGTCTGTCATATGTCATACATCATATGTCTTTTAATTTAAAGTACTTTTTTAAAAAAAATTGGCAAATTTTGGTTACTGCATTGGATATTTTGGTATATTTTTAATGTTTCTGTTTCTCATATTAAAATTTATCTGAACTTCACTTCAGAGTATTTCATAAAGAAGATACTTGTAATAATTAAATTAATTAGGTATTTTTTTAAATTCTCGTAATAATTTTATGCATCATAATTGAAAGTAATGATGAAATTAAAATTGTCTTAAATTGATTTTGTCATTGCTAAAAACAATAACAATTTATATATTTTATTATGTTTTAGACTATTCAAGCAAAATAAAACAACAAATTTTGTTTAAGAATTCATAAATTAAATAATTCCATAAGGTTCTTTTAAAGAAGTATTTTGTATTGATTATGATAAAATGTAAAGTTTCTCAAAAGCTAAGAAAATCTAAAGATTTTTATTCTTAAAAATAAAATTTTTAAATTTTGACTGATATTCATATATATATATATATATATATATATATATATATATATATATATATATAAACTGTTTCTCTCCCCCCCCCCCAACCAAAAAAATTTTAATATAAAATTTTGAAATTTTCTTCTCTTTATAAATTTTCAACTGTATATAATATTTAGATGCTGTAAGGATTGATTATATACTTTGACTTAATTAAATTTTTAGACTTGAATGCAGTCTTCATATTTATTACTATACTTTATGTAATTTTGGGATGCATCATTTTAATTTACTTTACATATTCTTTAGAAATAAAAATTCTGAAAATGCCTTCCTTACCACTGCTAGCATGCCAAAAAAGTTCGAAATGTTGAAGCTATGATTTGAATGAAATTTTTATATATTCAGAAAGGAAATAATTTATACACCCTTACCTTTTCAATATCTTAAATTGCATATTTCTGTATTATTTTTAAACTAATAAATAGTTTTTTAAGTTTTAAAATTATAGCTATCATTAAATACAATTGTTTATAAAGTCTTCATTTTGCACTATACAGCAATATATAAGCACTTTATATAAACTTAAACTTTTTATTATAATTCTTATATTAAAACAAAAATTTTATGAGATTTGTGATCCTTAAGTTTCTTTTCTTTTAATTATGTAATTTGTTCTGAAAAAATTTTCATTAACACTGTATTTTGTGAATTTATTTTTAGCAAACTTTACGTCGTATTGAATGGCTGAATAAGCATCGTAATTCCTCTGAAGCTGCTTTGTATGGTTTAAATCAGTTTTCTGATTTAACACCTGAAGAATTCAAAGAATATGGTAAGTTAACCAAATTTTTAATATTATCTTAAATATTTGTAAGAAATTTTCTTGATGTGTTGAGATATAATCTAAATGATTACATGTGACACAAGAAATATATCAAAGAGTACTCTACATCTAATAATAAAAAAACAAAGTATTTAAATCTAAAATAAGGCCACTTCATTCATTCATAAATATACTTATGTAACAAAATTTAATGCCTTTTTAAAGTATATATCTAATATTGCTTTCACACACATACACATTACGTCTGGATAAAATTCACTGCCATATAATGAAGAATACATTTAATGTAGTTTTATTTTTTACATATGTATTTATTGGAATGGTACTTGAGAATTTATTAGATCTTTTTCTTTGCAACACACATGATCCATATGCATGAAAAATCCACTTGAAATACATACTTTTTAAGTTTTTTGTTGGTTGATGGAATGTTTTGAATTGATAATTTTTGTGTTTAATACTTTGTAAATTTTTTGTTGTAAGCAAAAAAAAAAAATAAATAAATAAATAAAATAAGAGAGAAATTAACAGCTTAAGGTTGTACCAATGAAAAGAAAGGCTGTTTGACTCACATAGCAAGTACATTTTAAGACCTGTAGACTCAGAATTGTACTTAAATTCACCAAAGAATCTGGTGTTTTGCAAACCTGTTGAATGAAAAGGATATGTTAAAAAAGAATCTATTTCTTTACTAAATGATGCAATAAATATTTAGATTGTAAAGTTAACAAAAAATAATTTTATAAGTATTAGAGACTAGAATAGTTTAATAATTGTCTTTCATATTTGTACTGTTTAATTTTTCTTTTTATTTACCACTTTTTTTCTGTTCTACTATGTTAAATTTTCTTTGTGGTTCTTTTCACTTCTTTGATTAGAAAAGATCAAAGTAAAATCATTTTGGGTCTAAACCTTAAAAAATTAACTCTTTTCTAGATTTAATTTTATAATCCTTATAAATTTTAAATTTATATTAAAGTTTTATTACTTAAATGTTTATCATTCAATAACAATTTTCAACATTTTGTCTTTAATTGTTCTTTAAAATGATTAAAACATTCAACTACAGTGATCACATTTACATGGTCCTGTTAGTATCTTTTGTTTGAGGGTTATTTTTTGGAATCATGTTAGCCAAAATGTATGCCTAATATATGATTTTTAAAATGCATGATTATTTTTTAAAGTTGTGTCAAGAATAGTTGTATTTCATAACCATACTGAATTTGCTGTTAGAGAAAAATAATCTTTTAATTATGTAAAATATGTATATATATTTTTTTCTCTTTGTCAATTTACTGTTTGCCCTATTCCTGATTTTTTATTTATAAATTTTCTTTTACTTCATATATTTTTATTGTGCCATATTTATTACAAAGAATACAAATTACAATTTAAATTACCCTATATATTAAACTTTATTTTACAATTATCCTATATATTAAACTTTTATTTTATTTAAAAACTATAACATAAGTTTTGATATTTTGTTGAAATAACAGTGTGCTAATATTTTTCTTAATCATATTTTTCCTTTTTTAAAAAAAAATTTACTCCTAATGCTTTAAAAATTAATCATTTATTTTTTTAAAGAAATTTTATGTGTTAATTTCTCATGCAAATCTTTCAAATTGATGTTAATCTGTATGTTACAGATAAATTTATCAATTTTTATTAGCTATAATTAACTAAATCATGTGCTTTCAGTTCATTTGCAAAAAATAGACACTAAAGGGAAAGGAATTTATCCTTCAAAGCAAAAATTGCTGAAATCCTCTCAAAATATAAAAAATTTGCCCAAAAAAGTGGACTGGTAAGTCTTATTCTATAGTAATAATTTTTCAAAAGTAATTTATCCTTTACTTAATGATTATAATTACTGATTTTTTACACAGTAAATAGAATTTTTAAACCATTACAGGAGAAAAAGAAACATAGTTACACCTGTAAACAATCAAAATCAATGTGGAGCCTGCTGGTAAGTTGTTCAAGTAAGTTTACTAAATTATTAAAAATTATATGTTATAATACATAATAGTATATTCATTTATGTATAAAAATAAAATATAAATCAAAGTTATTTGGATCTTGGTACTCAATTTATTTTCTTTCATTAAAAAAGAAAAGAAAAAGAGAAAATTATATTTCATGTTAAAAATTGTATTAAATAAATATTTTATTATACAGTTTTATTAATAAGTGTCTTAAGTAATATATAAATAAAAGCTATATAGCTTAACATAACTAATTTAAATATTTATTTAAATGTATAGAAGTTGAACTCTCTTCAAATGCTGTTTGTGAGGGTTGATTATTAAATAGAAATGCTTCAAAAATAGTTTCACAATTTTCATCCACAAAATAGGAGTGCATTTAGGAAATTCTTAAATGGTGTTAAAATGCAATAAAATGTCTTAGAAGATCTATATGAAATTCTTTGTTATCTACAAGAATAAATTATTTTGTTCATCTTTGAATTTTAATATAAGTGAACTTTAATATTAAAATCAATAAATAAATTTGCTTAATATTATTTACATGTGGAATACATTAAAAAATTTAATATAAATTTTAATTTGTAAAAGAAAATGTTATGTATATTTTTTTTTATAATCTTGGTTGTGTATATGTGGGTGATACAGCATACCAATAGATTACCTATTGCAGTGTATACCAAATTTGACACATGAAGATTTTAGTACAAAATCTATAATATTTGAGACATAAGAAATTAATATTGTATTAGTTTGTTAAGTCTGATAAGCTGGTTAATTTGAAGTCAAAAACAATTTGATCAAATTTATCACGATCTGTTTCTAGACCATAGTATTTGATATAGGCCTAGGGATGTTTATATTTAAATAGCATTAAAAAATGTTAATATTTTTTTATCAAATGCACTTATTTCAACAGATCTATCAGAAAATTTTAATAATGTGATTTTTATTTCTTTATAAAGAATGAGTTATATATGTAACTTAAATCAAAATCACTTTCATTTTTAGTTATCCCTTTTATATAATTTCATTTTTTCCCTTAAAATAATATTAATATAAACATATATAATATATATTGGATAATATTTTTATAACATAATTAAAATTAAACTGAAATATATAAAAAAAGTCTTCATTTCTATGAATTTTTTAGTGTGATTTGAACAAAATTAACTTAGTTTTGGTTAGATCTATACACCATTTATGTTTAAGAATAATTTTATGTGTATATCTTTAATCAAGGATTGATATTTTTTATTGTTTTTATAAATGTTTAATTTATGAGAAGAAATAGCTAACAGAAACTCTTTTTTAATAGAAATCTCTAAATTATATACTTTTCTGAATATTGCAAAATTTCATTTGTTGTTTCCAACATGATGTTTACTTTTAAATTTTAATTTATCATCCTATTATATTATTGCATATAAATCCTTTTGAAGGTATTGAAATGTTTTTGATGTAATGAATTTTATGTATAAATGCAGAAACTTTTTCAGGCATTTACTTATTTTTATTATATATTTGATATTTTAAAAATATATTTTCCTTACAATTTATAATTAAAAAAAATTCTTATTTCAATGCATACATTTTAAAAAATTTATTTTGCTTTGTTGTTAAATAATGTTTTTTCCCCTTAGATAATGATCTAACTTGATCAGTGAAATGTTTTAATTTTTACTATGTATGATTTTGCCATTACATATATTTTAGATCATAGTATAAAATAATTCTTTAACATTTTTTTAATTTTTTTTTTTTTTTTTAATTTCTATAGGTAAGTAGCTTCAATTTTTTTTTTCAGGGCATTTAGCACTGTGGAAACTATAGAAAGTATGTATGCATTAAAAACTGGTGTATTAGAACAATATAGTGTGCAACAAGTTGTAGATTGCGCAGCCCCACCTAACAAAGGTTGTGCTGGCGGAGATACTTGTCTTGTAGTTGAGTGGCTATATGAGGTGTGTTAATCATATGTTCATTAATATAATTCTTTGATATTTGAATATTATATTGTTTTCACAGTGCAAATTTTGGTTTTCTAGTTCTGTAATTGCTTTTCAAAAATGTTTATTTTATCCGAATGTGGAAAACCTTATTTTTATAATTATACTTAAATAACTTATACTAAATTTAATTACTATATATTCTTATTTTTATAATTATGATGTATTTTTTACTAGTTACAGTATTCATACTTACTCTTTGATTTCAAATAAATTGATTTTAAAAAATCATATATACTATATGATCTTAAAATCTGCTCACTCAATTTCACCAGTCTTTTGCCTTAGAACTTTATATTATTTCACAATTCCAGCTTGCTTCAGTCTCTCACTACTTTTATTTTGTAACAGAATTTTTAAAAATTTATTTATTCAGGCTGTGAGCAACTTTTTAAAATTTCCAAAAATTATAATTTCTGTTTGAAAATTATAATTAACATTTTTTGTTAATAATTTTAAGTTTTTAATACTTTTATTAATGCAATTATTCCTATAGACTTAATTATCACAGCATACTATTAAAATATGCAACATGAAAATATTTCATTTTGTATTTGATTTCAATTTTCTGTAGCCCAACTTCTTCAGCTCACACATAATGTTTTGTAGTTAATTAAATGCACATGATTATTTTACCTGGAGATAAACTATGATGAAATTTATTTTTAATTATTTGGTTTCATTCCTGTAAGTAAAAGAAAACTAGCCATTTGGCCTCATTGAGCTGTTAATAGGATATATTAATCTTTTCCCATGGTGACTTGGGGAGGACCTTTTCTTATTTGATACCTATTATTTCCTTTTCTTTGATTTTATTCCATTATCTTTAAATGATACTTCATAAATATTTTTGAATCAGTTGAATTTTTTCCTGATATACATTCACTGTGAACTTTATAAATTGAAAATCCTGTATATAAATTTCTTTTTCTCACTAGAGTGGAACTGAAATTGTTCTTGCTAAAGATTATCCTTTTACAGGAGAAGAAAATAATTGCAAGAAAAATGTGAAGCAAGTTGTTCTTTTTAAAAATTTACAATTATAATCTGCCTATGTATTTCTCTTTTTGAAATTACTAAATTTTAGTTTGTTTTACAGATCAGATAAAAAAGTGAAAATTGCCAGAAACTTTACATGTGATAGGTAATGAGGTTTTTCATGTTTATATTAAAAGTAATATTTTTGACTGTTAAACTGTGTAAAAATTGTGTTAAAAACACTTGAATTAAAAAATATATTTTGAATTATAACCCTTAAGGACCTGAAGCTATACAACCAAAATAATTTTAAGAACTCTTATTAGAACAGATAAATGCAAAATTTGTATTTTTATATCTGAAAAATGTTTGAACACCATATTAAGTTAATATACTTATATTTCTTCCATCCAGGGCAAAAATTTACTGAGAAACTTAGAAATAATTACAAATTTTAACATGTTAGCAATTTTATTGCATATGTTATAATTTGAAAGAATTTCCTTGTTTTGACTTTAATTATTATTATTTATGTTGACTATGCATATTTATGTTGGGTAGAATTTTTTCAGTTAGTTTGGTAATGGAATCCCTAGGTTTAATAATTTTATAAAGTCTTTAAATGATTGCTTCTTATTCTTTATAATGTAGCAACAAATAAATGTTTTTCTCATTATATGTGTATGTACATATATCTGTGTGTGTGCATATATATATGCACACACACTATGTCATTATGCCACAGGGCCTCAGTTTATGTACAATACATACACTGATACCCTTTGGCATAGTGGTATCACTTCATTCTCCTGATGCACTGATCCAAGGTTCTATTCTTGGATTGGGAAAGGTCAGCTTAGGCTTTCATCCCTGCCTTCATTGGAACTGAGTACCAATTATGCCGGGGAACTAAACAAGGTGGGTTTCACATTAGACTAACAACCTGAGACATATGTTTCACATCTCAGAGAACTCAGTCCAATAAACATATATGGATGCTGTAGGCTGTTGTGCAATTGAGTTTCAATTTAGTTTATATACATACACTGATTTATTGCACTGTTTAAGCACAGTATAAATTTTAAGAAGATTGTTGTGAAATTGTAAAAAAATTCCTCTTGCAATCAGTACAAAGAACTCATAATGAAGTAGAATGGTCTTGCATTGACAAATGTCAAGAACAATGTGATATAAGCGTATGCAAAATATGTGTGATTGACACACAGTTCAAGTACTATTTACTGCAATTCTAAGAGAGTTCTTTCAGGAAAAATGCCTTGAAGAAATTGCTTGGACAACTTCATATGGGGAAGAATGATCAAAAAAGCTGTTAAGATAGGGTTAGTGTGCTATTGAAAAGTTCGTAACCAACAAAATTGTTTTCCATGCTTTAAAGTCTACCAAATCATAAGTGTAGCTGTTAAAAAGATTAATGGTGGCCATGCTAATCTGACAATTGCAATAGATGACCAATATGTTGTCCTGCAGACTAAAAACTCCAAAACCAGCCAGAAAGTATGTGGAGAAGCTGATTGATACAATTTTAATGTGCTCAGATGCCTTCACAAGAGTTAACTATTCGCCCACCAATCTGAACACTGCTTCTTTTGAAAATTGATCATCGGCGCCATTATGTAGATTGGTGCAAGGAGCACAAAATACAACTTCGCCTCAATGGAATCATATTTATCCTTTTTATGGATGAGAATCACTTCAATGCCAGTAGAAATTCTCAATGCCAATTTGTTTGGAGAAAGTTCCAGACATGATTCCATTCCAGAAACATAAAAATCCTTGAGTTATTATCTGAGAAGGTATTTTGCTGAAGGTTGAGATTGAGCTTCACGTTTTCAACAGAGGTTCTGTTGCAATTGTAAAGAAATGGCCCTTTCCCATGTGTTTCTATTCTGATGTGCCATCAGGAAAGACTTAGTTTCTATAAATGACAATACTGTCACACTGAATTTCTGCTGTTTTTCAGCTACTGGAAAGCAAAGATATCTCTTTAATGGAATAGCTTACTCTCCTGATTTAAATCCCAAAGAACATATGCAAGATTTTTTTTGTGGAACACCCAATTACTGAGATAGATACTAATTGAGAAATAAGCACTTTTTTTTATTTCAAGAACTGTTGCATAATTTTGTGCTGAATGTGAAGAAAGAATAGGAAGCAGCCAATATGTGTGTGTGTGTGCAGCCAGGGTAGGGTGTGGTCCATACTAAAGAATATTTGTTGTTCATCCTCTTCAAAAGATAGCCATGTGCAATGATATTATGAGTTTGATGAATCTTTTTTGTGCAACTGGGCTTTTGTTATTGTTTGAGTG
>JAPDSC010089195.1:0-39704 GCA_026290005.1 Latrodectus geometricus | reverse complement strand
TTGATATTCTTATTGCTCTTCATAAATTTGTTTCGCTGAATTAGATTATTTAAAATTTATCACAAAATATTTATAGAACCTAGTAATGTTCAGAACAGTTATAATTATATTTATGAATTTACTTACCTAGCATAAAATAATCTGTATTATTATTGACAAATATTGCTCGTCTAAAATATTTCTGCCTTGCTTAAAATTTAAGAAAATGGTATCTAACCTCATGCTACATTATCCTGATATAGAAGAAGAGATTTATCATTTACTAATAAAAAATTGTATAAACAAATATTGTCAAATGTACTTTATGATATCAAATACATAATTGAAACATGTTGTAGACTTAGAGCTCATTTTTCTAATATTTTGTGTTTTAAAATGTGTGTAATTTATATTACTTAAATTTATTTTCAATGGAGAAACAAATTATGTTATTATTTCATAAATGTATTTTTTAAAATACACTAAATAATATACTAAAATACACTTTTTTTTCTCTGTGGATTGTAAATATTTTTTTAAAATGGAAGTCCATATTTATATTAACTTCTCAAATTGGCTTACTTTTTTTACATATTTTATGCCATACTTTTCCATATATTTATTTTTTTTTCTTGTAAAAAATGAAGCACAATTTTCAAAATAAACCATAAATAACAGTAAGCTAAAAGAAATAACATAATAATTATTATTTTTAATAAATTTTCCCATTACAATAATATAGCATGAACATGTTCAATTTTGTTATTATTTATAAAATAATTATTGAGGAGAGCCTTTCTCTTTGAAAAAAATTCATTTCTTTGCAAAAATGCATATATTTTAGTACAATATATTGTTACATTTATAATTTTGCATATCCCTGTTATTCAAAATAAAATTAAATAGACATTTTATTTTGCAAAATTACTTTTGGTTTTGAGTGATTTATAATTAAAATATTATTTATGAATTGATGATTTCATGTTTTAATCTGAATAAAACTTACTCTTGTTGTTTTAAGAAGTCTTTCAATTCGAAAATGTGGAATATTCCTTATTTCGACAAATCAAAAAATAAGTGGAAAACTCATTGATTTTTTGTTTTTGTTTAAAGTGAATTTTGATTGTTGTATAACAATATTTTTAATTGAACTTTTGAGGTACACATAGCAAATATTATTTTACAAAAATTAAATATTCTTGAAACAAATTTAATATTATTTGCTTAATATATTTCAGAAGGTAACTGGATGATGTTCATTATTTAATTTTAATTAAAAGTTGTTAGATATAGTTTAATTAATTAAATAGGGAACTTGTATTTTTCAAAGCTATAGTATATTTTAAAGACACATATGACTTTCTTTATATAGAACAAGATATTCATGAAATTAGTATGCTTTTAAAACCTGTTTCAAAATACTAATTTTAAATTACTTGTACTTTTTATTTAATTTTTTCTTATAGAAAAGTGCTTAATATATGTCTCATTATATTGATAATGTTTTTACAAATGAATTTTTCTTATGTATGATTTTACAAACATATTTTTGCCTAGAAATATTTTAATACCCATTATTATTTTTAGGTATAGCTGAGGAAGTTTCTGCTGTTGATGTGTTATAAGAAATTCATAAGCTGTAGCTTATAGAATTTTAATTTATATTATCCGCAAAGTGTTTATATATAGTTTTATTATAATTTTTTACTAAAATATACCAGAGATTATACATTTATTAATGTAGTAAAAAGCAACACTGGTGATATATAAATTTATACCTAGTCATTACAATCAAAAATTTATATTACATACAATTATAAGGTAAACAATTACCTTAACCATGATATAGTTCTCAAAAATCACATTTGATTGACAGTAATTTCTTGTATGTGTAACTTAAATTGTTTCATTGCACATTCAATTAAAAAAAATATTTAAATATATCAAATGAATTAAAAAAAAAAAGTTAAAAATTCTGATACATATTACTAAAATATATGACAATAATTAACAAAATCTTATTGTAAATACATATTCAATGACTTTTTTAAATTATTCTTACCTGTTAATTTTATGGTATAATTTAACATTAGTGAGTATTTAGGTAACTGAATTCTTATAGTAATTGATTTATAAAATATTTATTCATTTTTAGTTAGTGAGAGGTAGTACTTATTCTATATATGTGATTTTTAGAGTTTTTATATTTGTTAAATTACTACTTAGTTTTCTTTACTAGTCAAATAATTATGTAAAATTTTTGCTGCATTAATTTGTACTGAAATTGCTATTTTATTTTTTATTGAACTACTTAATTTATGTAATGATATAAATATTTTTTTATTAAAATCTTATTTCTGTTATTCATGGTGTATGTTGTTTATATTTAAATCCTGATGTCTTTCAGTATTTACACTTCAAAGTTATGAGTACATGTTGTTAAACTTAAAATCCTTCAGTCTTCTTGTAACTCTGATTCTTTTCTAATTGATAAACGTTGCTTCATCTGTGGAGTTAATGGTGGAATGTAGCATGCTGGTATCAAATAGGTAGATAGATTGCAAAGATCCACAAATACCTTATATCGATCACTGAAAATAATAAAAAATATATATATAGTAAACTCTAAGCAAATAATGTTTTAAATACAGATTTACAATATTTACAAAAATAAAGTTACATATTTGTATATAATCTATAGTTCAAAAGTTCAATAATTTCACAAAATCCATAAAAAAAAATTTACATAACATTTTTTTAAAGAATAAATATTTTTAAACATTTTAAAAAAAATTCAAAGGTAACAAAATGTGCTTTGTTAGTTAAATCCCTTTCAAAATCTTATGCTGCAAAAAAATAATAAATTCCAGTTGCATCACTGACAATATGATAAAAAATTTTTAAATAAAATTATATGAATGCTTGTAATTCCTCAAAATTTTATAAATATTTATTTAATTATGTAAAATTAACACTTGTTTAAGTAAAACTCTTGTCGGATTTACATAAACATCAAGATTACTTTTTGAAAAAATACAAAAGTTTTATTTAAAGAATCATTATTTTTTATAATTCATTTCTTATAAATAAGCAGCAAGGTATTAATTACCTCCTTTTCACTTTTAAACTTACCTTGTCTGTTTCTATGAGCATAATATTTTAGTTTATTAAGTGAAGAAAAAATTTATTATTTCATATGCATTTAATAATTCGAGTTAAATAAATTAATAAACATATTTTGAGGTAGAATCATGAAAATAGTCATAGTGTTTTATTTGACAATTTGTCTTTGTCTCAAATAATTTAACATGTATACTTAAGTAGTTAAAAATTCAGATTTGCTGAAAAATATTGACTCCAAGTCATGATAACTTTTTTCTTGACCAGTGCAGGAATGCACACCTATCTGATGATTCCATCAAAAGGACAAATTTTCTTTTATTATTTAGAAGTGATATCTCTGTGGCAACATAATCAAGCTACTAGTACTAAAGGGTGCGAACTGACTCTTGACTCAAAACAGATAAGAGTGAAAAAAAAAATCCTGTGTTATTATGTATATTAAAAAGGCATTGGCTTTCCTACTATCAAGAGCACAGAATTCAGATATTTCTTCAAATGCAAAAATCGAAGTTTCAAAATTATCATAGTACCTTTATGCCTTTTACTCTGCAAAAACTTTTACTCAACATCAAATATAAAAAACTGAAATTTTAAAAACGTGAATTTATTTAATGAAAATACCTACGAAATATATCTTCTATAGCATTACTGTTTAAATTTTTTTGATTGCATCCGTGATTTAAGCTGTGAACAATCCTTTTCTTGTTTCAGAAAATTGTACCTTGTAATTGAAGGATTTGAGAGGAAAAAGATTTTCCTCCTTAGCTGTCTTAGCAGTTAAAAGAGAATGAATAATATTATTTAAACTAATTCTGACATTCAATTATATATATAATTAAATAATATGAATTTTTCTATCTATGTAATACAATTTGTTTCTATAATTTGTACGCTAAAATTTTGGTTGTAATAAATATATTTTAAATTAGTAATTATTGAAAATTGAATTTATTGTCAAATTAATTTATTTAACTATTAAATTCTTTATTTGAATATTTTAAAATTACATTGTTTGCTCTCTTTTTCCTTAAAATCATTTTACTTTCCTGAAATTCAATTTTTGCTAAAAGTAATTCTTTCTTCTCATTTTATTTCTATAAGTAATCTTATTAATTTATTTCCTTTTGCAACAACTTTTTTATCTAACTTCCAGCCTTAAAAGAAACAATAATTGAACTTATGCGAAATGAGATTAAAATGCAATGATCCTGAGTTAAAGGTTAATTATTGTGTTCGGTCCTTATATTTATAAAATTTTGTGATGTGGTCTGTTATTGAAGATATAGAACTAAATAAATTTTAGAGATAGCCAGAATTATTTTTATTCTTTAAATAGTTAAACCTTGTCTTTTATACTCATTCAATTAATAGTTTTGCAACAAATTTAATTATTATACTTTCAAGTTTCTTAGTGAAGCAATATTGCAGCAAATCCTTATTGCTATTTGAACATACCAACATTTATAAATTATTTAGTTCATGTGCTTTAAATTTTAAAACAAGAATTGTTTTTGCTACGATAAATCTTTAAATGTTATAACTGTTTTAATTGTCATCGTGATTACATAAAAATTTTATTTCTAATTTAATCATGTAAAAAAATTTACAATTTAGTGATTTTTAATTTACATATATCAGAACAACCTGTAAATCAAAAAATAGTTTACACAAGTCACTTAAATTTTTTTACATGTTTTTTCTATACTATTTTTTTTATTCTATAAGATACTGATATATTAGATTAATTTTTATTGTTCTAATTTATAATTCTCTCATTATAATTTCCTGTAACAATTTTTATCTGAGTTAATAGACTATTTTTTTTCAGTGTGTGTCTAAATTATTTTTTATGTTTTTCTACAAAAAACCATAATATATAAATGTAGTGGAGTAAACAAATAAATCACATTAAATGGACATTTCAAGCATCAAACACTTATTTAACTTTTACTGTGTAAATATGTGACTTTTATGTGTTCTCCAAAATTGTATGTTTCATATAATTTAATTAATATATATATATATATATATTTATATATATATTATGAATATTTGAAATTGTTTACGAAAATAATTTAAATTTCCAAGCCGATAAATTTTGCAAAATTCATGTATGTTGCAGACCGTAACTTGCGCTGAATTCTGCATTATTAAAACCCATGAAAGTTTCACTTTCTTTTAAATGGCGTGTTGATCTATTTCCATGTGTAGATCTGTTTTAAGCATTATATATAGAGTATGTTTTTATTTTATTTATTTATTTTTTTAAGATCTGGGATTTTTATCAACACAGGTCATTAACAGGAAACTTATTGAACGTGTTTGAAATTTAAAAATCATACCTAAGTGTAGATCTCAGATACCAGTATCCTGATGATCCACCAGTTCCAAGTTGTTGGGAACCAATCATTCTTTGAACCATTAAAACATGATTATCTTAAAATAAAAACAATGTGAGTATATAAATTCTAATATCATCAATTAGAATTCAAAGATATTTGATTATGAAAGTGTGAATATTATAAAGTTTTTTAGTGTATTTAATTTCTATCTAATGATTAATGAAGATACCTTTACTTAAGTGAAAAAAAAAGAAAAAAATTCCACTATTTATTGGCTAACTCTTAACAATTTCACAATCTTTAATATTAAAGAAATATGTGTATGATCTTAGAAATTTTATTTATAAGAAATTTACTTACATCTCCACTTGGTGATAAGAGCATCCATATCCATTAGCTGTTGCAGAATGTGAAATGGCTGGTTAAAGCGTGGTTCTTCTCTGTATAATGAAATCATGAGTGCACCTTGCAAAGCTTTGTGGGAGAATCTTCTTTCCCCTGTGAAATATGCACCAACATTTTTCAACAACTCATTGTTTACAAAGCTAATTTATGAAAATCAATCATAACAGTACCATCTCTAATTAATAAAATTATAAATTTCACTAATTAGTGTGTTTAAATTTTGAAAAACTATTAATATCTTAACTATTTCACTAATTAGTATAACCATACTCACTAGTGAAATAGTAAATACATATAATTATATCTAATAAATGTCTATTATTGTGAATTTATTCTCAATTTTTATTATAAAAACAATTTAAAAAATATATTTTCTCCAGTGGTGATGGATTGAGTATTGGAATAATGGATTTTTCTCGTTTATCAGTTCGATTAAACCTTTTGCTAAACAAGCCGTAGTTTTAACAAATTCTTCAGATATTTAATGTAACTTTGTGTCTTCAGTCCTATTGGTTTTCTTTTCAATAATACGTATTACTTTAACATCGAAAATTAAACTATATTTTTGCAATTTTTATTTTAAAAATTTTAAATAAAACTAATTTTTAAATCAACATTTAGGAAAAATACATTTTCTTATTAGGTGAATATTTTTCTTTTTATTATTTTTTTTTTCAATTAATGTTATTTGAGGGTTTTTTTTTTTTCATTTATATTATATTCATTAAAAGTCACTTCATATTTGAGGTATGGCGAATCTGAATTTTGCATCTTTTCCCCTTATTTCTCATACAAATGATGTTTCCCTTTTAAATTATTATCATATTCAGCAGACTTCTAAATATCTTCACACTCTGTTGTTGTTTCTGATGTCACTTGGCAACGCCAAGTCAGCCCGTCAGAGACTAGGCGAATGAAGTCTGAGGGAGAGCATCTTCCGTTTTTGAATAGAACACCCTCATAAGTACGAAGGTGGAAGTACGACTCTTGGCTCATAGATGAGCAGCACCATTTGAATCTTCCAATTTAGAGATTGAAACCAGTGAAGACCCAAAGCCTAGCTCCAACCACGCCCAGAAGTATTAATTTCTAATGGGAACGTGGTGGGCATTGCGACCCGATATATTTTAGGTGCTCCTGTCGCCATTAGTGAATTCGAACTCACCGCCTTTTGGTAAAGAGAACGACGCCTTAACCAACCAGGCCATGACAATTGGAAAGGAGCATTATCATATCATAATTAAATTATAAATTTAATCTAACTCTCAATGAATAAAAGATCACAAATCGAATAATATTTGTTGTACAACTAGTTATGACTTCCGTTCTTTATCATAAACCATCCCCAACAACATCATTTGTTAAAGATCACATTTTGATTTAAAAAAATTCCTAAAAACAAAATACTTTTTTAGAATATTTATTGCAACAAGATTCATAATTCTGAAACGATTCTACTTAAAAGAAACTAAAAGAGAATTTGTGTTCGAAATTAATGGTCCAATAAAGCTTCTCAACTAATTATGAGGATTAATTAAATTTGCAAAAATAAATTTGTTGAACACACAGTAAGATCCATTTTTTATCCTTTTAAATCTGTTTCTGAAGAAAATGTTGAAGTCTTTTCTCAATAGAATGTTTATTTTTGCTCAAGAATAATAGGAATAATTTTTTGAGGTGAATGGATAATTTGCCATTTCGCGATTGATTATTCAAATTCATGAAACATTGAATTTAAAATATCCTTTATTCCTTTTGAATTATAGTTGTCATATAAAGTAACTAAAATTACTGCTACTGAATCAATTTCTCAGCAATATTTTTTTAAAAATATCAATTCACTTAATTATGATTGTTAGTTTTAATAAAGTATTTAAAGTAAAGATTTGTTAGATAAATTTCAATTCTTATAATTGTAAGATCTCCGAAAATTCAAAAGTAAAATAAACTATACTGTCTCCCACAAATCTGTTCTTGACGAAACTTTTGAAAGTTTCAACACATTTGACACACAACACATGAATGACTATTTGGTCACCTTTTGTTTTTATGTCATTTAGAGACTGACAATCAGGAATTTAAATTTGTCACACGATATAAAAATAAATTTATCTCAATAAAAAGTATTGTAATTTTGTGTTAAAAATGTGTAGTACTGTCATACTCTACTGAATGTAATTTTTACCAGATAAAGTTTAAAATAAAATTTCACCACACACACACAGATAAAGTTAAGAAAATCTTTAAACAGAAACATTTGTAAATCTTTTTTGTCATAGAGATATGTTCTCATTTCAAGATTTAAAGCCGCGAATGTCAATTCATCGGTCTTTTTATAGATTTTGAGCCCAATACGTAAAATGTACGCAATGGCATAAATTTATTTATTCAATTGTAATAAACACAATTCTCAAGAAAATCAAAGAGAGGAATTTCTAAGCAACATGGTCCTTAAAGTAATGATTTCATTATTAATAAGTAATTAAATATTAATAACTTATTAGAAATATTCTATCTGTGATCAACTTTAAATAGCATTTGATCGATTCTGGCGAAGACACAATGTGGCCATTATTTGATACTAAAATGCCTCAAAAGTCACCTACTTAACGAATAGTTAAAGGAACTGTGGAGAACTTCCATTGGAACACCACAGGTGGCAACACCTGCACGCCGATTTGAACTTTCTCCCAGACTGTAGTTCAGGATTGATAAAAAAGAACCAATTGGATCCTCGTTCGCGTGCACGTTGCACACTAATTTAATCTTGTTAACTTTAGCTGCATAATTATGTATCGTCAAAATTAAATAATTTGTTAAATTTATGTTGCCTAATTAATCAGTGATCTAAATATATAATAACTGATTAAATTAATTTTAATATACGCTAACTATAGTACCTTACATCATTTTTGAAAAATAATTTATCCTATTGTAATTATTAAATATCATTTGAAGTTTTTACATTATATATTTTCTTTCACTTCTATAAATTTTCTTATGGAAGCATTTATTAAACACTTAACGAAATATTTTTCCAAACAGAATGATAACATTGATAGGCTTCATCCATTACTGCTTTTGGTTTGTAGGATATTATCTACTTATAAAGGATGTATTAATTTTTTTTTCCTTTCGAAAAAAATAGAGATATATAAAGAGACTTTTTAATATCATACCTTTTTTTATGAAGTCATAATGCTAGTGGCTCTATGGAAGTATTTTATATCCTCCTAGTTAACAGCTTAGTTTAGAACATTTTAAGTTTTTGTATATTCTTATTAAACTATAGATTTGAAATCAATGGGAAAAATAAATATTTTCAAGCAATACTTTCTCAGAACTACAGCGCTATTCAATAAGGTGATCTAATAATAAAATAGAGTATAATATGATGATACCTCTAGCAACGAGAGCATTATGGGTTTCGATGTCGAACAAACCATTGAACGTATTCTGTAAAAGAAAATGGGGATATTTGTATCATACATCTTTAAGAAACTGAATTTGTGTTTATGAAATTACTGATACCTTTTTATGTTCATATTCAAGCATAAGATCAGCCTTTGTTTTTTCACATTTTTCCTCCTGTAATTAAAAATTATCAAATTATCTTCCAATAATGTAATTATAAAAGGTTAATAAGATATTTTGTAAAACATTTACATTTTACTTAAAACAAAATAATTTAAAATATAAACGCTGCATCCTTTCTTGTGTAATCAGAGTTATCAAAATATTTACTTGAATTAAATGTTACTCACATCTATCTGAAGTCTTAAACTCTCCAATTGGGCGTAAACAGCATCTTCAAATTTCTGCCAAAAATTGAAACCTTTAGATTCTAATCCTGGTGTTCTTTCTAGCCATTTCTTAAAGAAAAATGTTTTGTAAGTTTTCGAAATTCTATGCATAAAAACTTACAGTTAAATACTTCTATTTAGTATTATATTCAACACAAAGAAAAGAGTTATATTGTTAAATAGAATACAATGAAAATAAAAATACAAAAAAGTACTCGGAGTTTATATAAACACTAAAACAGGTAGTTTGAGTAACTTAAGATTGTAACTGTATTACATGTGTATGTAGTTTACATGCATTGAGATTTTGTCTTTTATTTATAAATACATTTTGTGAAGGAATTGTATTACAAAAAATTTATAAGCAGTCTTCTTAGATGAACTTATTTCTTTGAAACATATAAAAACTAAAGTTAAGAGAAGGATAATCAATTAATAATTGTTTATTAATCTGAGCAATTGTGTTGCCTTGTTTTAATTTTTACAGCTTTATAACCACTTTTTTACTTAAGAGTTAATTCGAACAGAATTTACAGTGTATTCCGTATCCTAATAAATATTTACGCTGAAGTGGCAGTTAAATTTGGATACTGTCGACCTGAGCCAAAGAATTAACTATTGAGCTGCAATTTCGCTATTAATTTTAGGAAAGTGGGACAAGAGTTAAATAAGTTATGGCGCTTGATGGAACAGTATGTTGATACTCTAATCGATGCAATAAGCAAAGTTTACGAATGTCGCATGTACTTAAGTTTTACGCATGAAATATTAACAAACAAATATTTATCGAAAATTATATTCTAATGTCTATTTTGATGGTATTCCTAACAAGAAGTCTATGTACAATGAACATTGTTGAGCAAGAATATAGCAATGAAATTAAATGGATGCACATATTGTTCAATTTTTCTATTAATCAATTCTGTTCAGTTATTTGTCTTCTCGTTGTGTAGTCATGTCTCATAAAAGTAGCATATATTGTTATGAATCACTGGTGTAATTTGACTGAGAACTACGATTTAAGGCTTTATTAGGTTTAATTTGCCATTTTAAGTGCACTTTTATACGCGAATTTCAATTCGAGGACTTAAAATTTTCATTTAACCATAAAATTTCCGCTACTAATTTAACCATATTAAATTAGTAGCGGAAATTTTACATATGATTTCACTAGTTTGAGTTATATGATCCTAGATTTTTCTTTTAATGTTTTCATGGAATTTGAAAAGTTAGAAGAAACAATCGATTCCCCCTGGAAAGCCATAGAAACAAAATGATCATTTTTATCTCTTAAGAAATTTGTTACTCAAATCTAAGACAACTTTTTTCAGTAAATTAAAAAAAAAAAAATTAAACACTTCTTGTGGAAATGTTATATTAATAAAATCATATTCTACAACTAAACATTTGAACTATTGATAAATTATATGGTTATTCATCTAAGCTTATTTTCTATTAAACTTAATACTAACCTGAATGAGATCGCAAAGAGAAGATTCGTTTTCAGATTCAAGAACTGTATTGATAGATTTTGGATCTTTGAAAACTGTAATATATTTCTCTTTGCTGAAGTTAACTCTTTGTTCCTGTAAAAAATGTGTATATATTTAAGTATTATTTATATTGAGACTTAAATGAAGAAAAAAATTAAAATTATTATTGTTTAAATAATTGACTTGTGATAAATGGTCAGGAGAGTTTTAATACCATAAATTCTGTTATTTCAATCAAATATTTGTTTTTGTGAATTGACGTTAATATGAAAAAAAAATCTCAAGTTGCTAACCAGCTTAGGAACGACACATTTAGAGAAGAATACGTGAAAAATATAAAATTGTCACATTGAAGAAAATGTTGTAAATAAAATGTTCAATGATTGAAGTCAATTCAAAACAATTCTTTTCTAATATTTAGTGCTTGAAATCGAAGAGAAGGACTAAAATAACAGAATTTTTTCATTTCTGTCTAATCTAGTTTATTTTTAACACTTATTTATAAAGATTTAAGATACACATATAGAAGTATTAAATAGTAATTCATACCATACTAATCATTATATCCTTTACGATGTCAAGTGCTTTGTTTTTACATCAATTTACTATAAAATTAAATTCATAAGTTACAGATGAATTTTGTCATTAGCAGCCTCAGAATTTAATTTAAATAGATTCTAAATAAAGATCCTCATATACAATAAAGACGAAAAAAATAATTTTATCAAATTCTAAAGAAACTGTCTACTTATAAGCAGCTTAAGCTCTTTAAGATTAAATAATCAAGCATAACGGTTCCGATTAGTATACTGAAAACATCAAATCGCTATCTTCAACGAATAGAATTATGATGAGTTTGATAACGAGTCATGCTTATGATTATGAGAAATTATATTATGCTTATGAGAAATTGTATTACGATTATGATAAATATATTATGATAAACCGGGAATATAGTTCATAATCTACAATAAGATTTCATTGAAAACACAGCAAGATTTTTCTGCTAACCTCGGTTAAATTCTTTATGGCCAAAATAATTAAATTCATAATAATCTCCAAGACATGAAACTTTTCCATGGATAGAAAATGCAATATTTAGTTTCTTTTTATGGTAAATTGATCCGATTTCTTATTTTTTAATCTCATTATTCACTATGAAACTACTGTACATCAAATCCTAATATTTGACGATTTCAGATATTCTTATCACAAAAGGAAAATATCATGCTAATCTAACTAGTGATCAATCATGACAACATTGCAAAAATCTAATGTTTTTGCGAATTTGTTTTGTAGAGAGGTATATAATTCAATAAAACATTGTAGCAATTTCTTGAAGAAAACCCATTGATTACACTCATTTAAGTATAAAATACATAATCATTATACTTACATTTCTTACACCGAGCATATTCTCTATAACACGAAACTGTACACTTTGAAATCCAGATGCTGGAGATAAGTATTGTCTAGAATAAATAGGATGAATAGTTTCAGAAGAATAATTTTAACTACAAAATAATCTAAAATTATTGTTTCGCTGCGTTAATCAAATTTAAATAGTTTCAATGGAATTAACATTTTTTTTTTTTTTTTCAAAATTGAAGGTTTTTTGTAATAATAGCTATAAAAACCAGAAAACCAATTTTCCCTCGACTACAGTTTCAGTGAAATAAAAATGATATTTTATATTGTAAAAATCAAAAATAATTCATAAAGGATAGATTTATAAATATTTTTTTTTTATTTCTAACGGCGGGCACCCTTGAGCAAGTAAGTACATTAGCCCATTTGCCGCATCAAGGCCGGAAACTGCTACTCATTTTATCGTTAAAGTGAACCAAGTCACGGAGGTACGAGTAGCATCGCCCATGCCACACCACCATAAACCCGTTTATAGGGCGGGCCACATTCATCCATCATCTGAGGAAAGGACAAGAAACATAGAGAGAGAAAGTACATCCATGCCCGAGCCAATTTTCGAACCCAGGTAATCCCCATCCGTAGTCAATTACGGTAACCAATAGACAGGTTGAGCGGCTAGGATAGGTTTATATAAGTTACTATATTGAGAGCAAAAGATCCTCAGAACTTTGTTTACTGATTTAATTGATGACTTCAACTGATTTGTTTGCCATGCTATAGCTATTTTTTTGCAGACGAGATCTAATCATAGATTTAATGTGCAGCCCAAATATAAATTACAGTTTTTTTAAATAGAAATCGAACACCAATTATTCATTATCAATCCAATACCCTAATTATTTAGATATAGCATAGTAGAGACAGGAGAAATAATGAAAGCGAAATTTTGATTTGGAGAAATAAGTAAACCTCCAAATCGTTTTTTATTACTTGCAGTATTTAATGTGTTTTTAAAATAAGAATGCGTGTTATCTAAATAAAAGGTTACTCAACTTTTTATTTCTTCAACATTTGATAAATCACGATTTCAGTAGACGCAAAAATATCTTGCCATCTCTAGCAAGAGATAGCAAGATGTTTTTGTGGCTATTGAGTTTTCTCATCAAATATTTTGGTGCTATACGATTAAAATTAAATAGAATAGGATAAATTAAAATTAAATGGAAGGATTAAAAAAAAAATATGGATTAAATAACTCAAACAAACTAGTTTATAGATTTATTATACTTTGATGATTTTTAGACCTTTAAAATATGATTAAATTTATCAAAATGATTTATAAAGATATTACTGATTAACAACAAAAAATAAACATAATTTGTAACATATTTTTACGTCTATGAATACTCAGTAGCATTCATTTATAAACATTGATACAAATGATTTCTTGAAACAAATGAAAACTATTCCGAGGTTTAAATAGAATTTCGAGATATATTACTGATTGAAACTAGAAATTTGAATAATAGAAGACCCGGTCGAAAAGCAAAGCAGTAACCAATTTCTCTCTTATCTGATATTGTATATCGTATAAGAGATTATTTTTAAAAAGAAAAAGTTAATTATCATCATACTACCTCATCATTATTACTGCTTTTCCTTGTTGGAAATTGTGGTAAATGGAATGAAATTATCAAAAAAGTCAATTGTTTAAATCGCGCTTTCAACTTTTTAGATAAACATGAGTTTAGTTCAATTTATTTTATTATGCAAAAATTATAAATCATCATTATTTCTGATGTTATATAAATTAAAATATTGAATTTATAAAACTTTCTATATCAACTCTATAAACAAATTTATATTAAAAAATCATTAATGAATTGTCCCATGTAATTTGTATAATTTTTTAACATGAAGTTGTAAGACGTTAAAAATTAAGGCTGTAACGTTTCAGAATATGAATCAACTCTAATATAATTAAAATATTTTCACCATTATAAGCCATTCATGATTAATTAAAAATTCATGCCTTGATTTTAAAAAAATTCTACTAGCAATTATTGGTAATAAAGTTTTTAAAACAGTTACCTGAATTCCATGAAATCTAGAGGAGCCATTGTTTCTAAAATAACGATTTGATCTGCGAGAAGCTACAATAAAAACAAATCATAAATAATATTAAAGAAAAACCCAGAAAAACTTATTAATAAAACAGTAAATATTACTTAAATTATACAGAAATTTTTAATATATAATGCAAGAAATATTATATAATAAATTTTATTAACATATATTTATATAAATATATGTTAATAAAATTTATTAAAGTACGTATGATAGTGTCATAAATGGGGACAAGAAGGCGTAAAAAGAGCTTTAAATCGGAAAACTATCGGAATTTTTGAAGAAAATTAGATTTATAACAATAAAAAACAGGCTTATTATTTATATTTGTTAATTTTGGAACTTATGAACCCAAATTATAATTGAGAATATAACTGGAACGAAACTACAATAAAAACCATTTTTTATAGATAATCAACGTACGAAAGTTGCATGCATTGAAATTTTTAATGGAAAAATAAGAGTAACGCTTTTTGAATTTTTAGGAGTAGCTTTTAACGATGGAAATATTTATTCATGATATATGATGTCATGCTTACGTCGCATGAATCGTGTAAGCATATATTATCACATGCTGCGATTTTATTGCTTTAAAAAGATTTATCAGAGTTGAAGTATGTTCTTTTAATTCGAAATTTCAGGAGAAACTTCTCAGTTTTCTTAATTTATTTCGAAACAAATATTTGCTCATTTTGAAGAGAATGTTTATTTTCAAAACGTTTTTATTTTAAATTGTTTTTAAAAAATGCAAAGCAATTTCCTCATATTTGAGTCAATTTGATTTTACAGAAATTCTCATAAAGTGATTTGGTGTCAGTTTCTAACTTTCCCATGTTCAAAGCTAAAATTTCAGAAGGAAACTACAGCCAGATTTACAATACAATCAGTCAGTATTGTAGAAAGATATATTCAATAATTACGAAGTAAACTCTTGTTGAGCTCTTACCAATCAATTCACTCATGATTCAATTAATGATTTCCCTTTTCCAGGATTATTTTCAATAAATTTCTGACACCCAATTTTAAGCTCAATCTACTGGGTTTAGTAAAGTTTGCTTATTATTCAACAAAATTTTTTAAACACGAAGGATAATTAAATCGAGAATTACAATTTTAAATTGATTTTGAACTATATTATAAACTTTTACCCGAAAAGTGAGAATTCAATCCTCAAGTTGTTGGTTGAACTGAAGGTCTGAGCATTAACCATTCTCTGACAATTCTATTCAATTTATTTCAAAATGGTGAAACTATTGGATTTAGTAAGCTTTATATTTAAATAATTTACCTAGTTTATTAACTTTACATATTGCATTGTTTTACATTATTCGCAAGAAAGTTTATATGCTATACTCGTAAACGTTACCTTCATGATTGAAGTAAAAATTACAGAAAATATTTTCGACTTAACAAATAATTTTATTAAATCAATTAATAAACAGAATTTTATTTAATCATTAATTACAGAGTTCATAAATGGAAGTGGACATCTCTTCCATTGGGACTGATTCCTTTGGAGTGGTCTAAGTTTAGGATGTTTCTCTTGGATTAGAAGATTCCGAATTCGATTACAAAAAAGTTACAATTGAATGATGGATATTATACTTCCATTTTTAACATAAATAGAATTAGAAATGGATTTTAATTTTTTGTTTTTTATTAATACAGGCTTTCTATAGTAGATATTCAAATGTTTTACAACAATCTTCACCTGCTTCTTTTGTCATGTTTTCAAAATTAAACGTAATTAGTGTGATATTTGAATTACAATTGTAAAGTTTCAAGTAACATATAAATTAATATTTCTTACCTTTAATATTACAACTATTCTATTGAGCCTTGAAGTGATTCGAAGCATATTATTTTCATCTAACAACTAAAAATATAAAAAGAAGTTTTAAAATTAATTTTTGTTTCTTCTTTAAATAAATTTTATACTTTAAAAAAGTTTAAATATTTGAACTATTTTTTATTTGTGATGAAATATTGAATTATTTTTGTTGATAAGGCTTAAGTATATAATACGCTACATTATCTTTGAACTAAATTTCTGAAAATATTAATTAAAAGGGAATTTTTGGAAAAAGTAAAAATGTTAACGAATGTATAAACTTGGGATGAACTACTCATTTCAGGTACATAATCATTGAGACTATTAACACTTAGAAGTATTTCTTGTGATAATCGAACTTTCTAAGCAAAATGAAAAACTTCTAAATTTTCATGACGCTACAAATTTACAATAATAGGCATATTACATGATTGTCACAAACTTTTATCAGTAATAAATGTATGCTTGAGGTAATTAAGTTATTTCAAGCTGTAATGAATAGAGACGAATATTTTTATCTAGAAGCAAATGTCCTTGATGATTATGATTGTATACATTTACAGAATGTTGAAATTATATATTTAATCATATTTATAGAGTTCAGACCATTTATTATTATACTATATTCTAAAAAATCAACATCTAATCTATTGATTCAGAAAAATCACCTGTGTTGTTGTTTCTGATGACACTTGGAACGCCAAGCCCACCCGTTAGAGACTAGGCGAATGAAGTCAGAGAGACAACGTCTTCCGTTTTTGAATAGAGCACGCTCATACGAAGGTGGAAGTACGACTTTTGGCTCATAGAGCGATGGTAGCACCATCTGAATCTTCCAATTTTAGAGATTGAAATTAGTGAAGACCCAAAGCCTGGCTCCCACCACCCCCAGACGTATTAATTTGTAATGAGAAAATGGAGGACATTGCGACCCGACATATATTTTATGTGCCCCATTCGCCATTAGTGAACGCGACGGATCTTCGGCTAAGCCGGGAATTGAACTCACCACCTTTTGGTAACGAGAATGACACCCTAACCAACCAGGCCACCAAACCTCTAATTGTTTGCAAAATTTGTGGAAATTTTGTTAAAATGCCGCTTTTAAAATACATTTAATTATTTTTAAGTCTAGGTGCGTGAATCTAGTTATCATGATTTTCAAAAGATAATTGTACTTCAATAAATAAAAACAATAGATTCTTCCAAAATGAATTTTCTTTTCAGAAAATAGAATTAATATGGTAAAACACAACTATTTGCACAAAAGTTTGGATTAACATACTTAAGAGTTCTTTTTTGATAATTATTAATGAATACTAAGTCATATGTAAAATCTAGTTTAGAGTATAAGTTCAGTTTAGAATTTTCTTAAACCACAATGTGATATATTGGTATAAGTTGTTTAGTTTGTAAATCGCATTAATTTTTATTTTTTATGTGCACGACTGGAACTTACAGTTTATTGTACACTTTTAGTCGTAACAAACATCCATACCTGAGATGGGAATCAATCATATGAACTAGAAATAACATTTCACTTGTTCCATTAGAGGCAGCTCCTCCTTGTTCGCAGTAACAACGCTTTGAATAATCGTCATTATATTTCTGTTGTATTAACCCATGGTTCTATTCTTTGTTCAAATCTTGCGGAGCACTACATTTCAAAAGAATAAATCAAGACCAAATCTGGCCCACATTTGTGGATTTTCTTTGATACAGAAAACGTTCAGCTGCTGCTCCTGCCACCAAGTTCTCCATATTTATCACCAAGAGAAATTATCTAATTGATGGTTGCTGAGTAACTAGCCAGTCACTACAATCTATTGACTGTGATATTTTATTGAATTACTGCATCTGTTTATACCATAAATTTCGGCTTCATTTCCTTTCCAGAAGTCTAAGCAATGCCATTGCTGCTAGATTTTGTTGTTCTCGGTATTGACCTTTCAGAATTTAAACTTCTGAAGATTTTGAAAATTTCATCACTTGTTATTCCCATTATATTTGTCGAATAAATACAACATTATTCGTATTTTTTCCTGGAAAAATAATTTTAACGGCCTGTATATGAAGATTCATTAATAACTCCTTGTAATTTTCTATCTTGTAATTCAAAATCATATTTCTTTGGTCTGTTGAAACAGTGATATTTTACATGACGGTTAAATTACGTTACATTTAGAGCTAGAATTATAAGTAAAAGTTGATATCCATTGTTACCAATGTTATATAACTAGTTTTGTCAGATTGAGTTATTGTATTTGTTGAACAACTATTAAAAAAGTATTGCTTTAACTATTTTTAATAATTGTTCAACAAATAAAATAATTTAATTTAAAGAAATAAAAAATATCTAGACTAACGAATCTATGAACATTAAATATTAGTGTTTCATAAATATCAAACAATTTTAAATTATTGCATGATAAAAAAAACAGCTTTTTTTATTAATTTTAAATTTTGCAAGTGAGAATAATTCTAATTAAAAAGGAATAAAAGAAAATAGAAGTTTAATATGTCAAATTTAAGTAATCATTAAGTTTATTTGATGAATCGATTATTAGTCATTTGAGAATTAACGATGGAAACTTTTTTCAATATAAAATAATGTTATTTCAAATTATGAAGAGCTTTCATAACATTATTTTTCATAAGATTTTAGAGAATTATATTTTAAAATTAATAATTTGAAAATTATCTTACTTCATTTGCAAATAGCTTCTTAACAGAAGTTAGTTCAAATATGATTTGCTTAAACCATAACTCGTAAGCTGGAATAAAAACAAAAAATTGTAATTTAATACATTTAAAAGTGTTAGAGTGTTTTTGATGAAACAAGAAAACTTAAATTTAAAATTCAACAGTTAATTCAATTATTAGTTAATTCTCTCGGCAATTAATTCATTTTTCGAAACACTAAAAGAAAAATTTTAATAACATAAATGTTGAATTGTTTTAATTAAGAAAGTTCCCGAATGTTTTGAATTATTTTAAATCGGAATAACAAATTAAAAATAAGAACTTACTCGAGACAAAAAATGAAATACTTACCAGCAAATGTCGGAATTTGATTCGGATTTGATCATTGCCTATCAAGAGTTTGGATTATAGTTCCATGATCTTACCATTTTCACTTTTAAAATCTAATTAGTATCATGCGAATATGAATCGATGAGTTGCAGAGGATTATACTGTACTTTATGCGTGATCTCAATGTCCTTCCATGTTGAATGTCCGAGGGCATTGGTATATTATGAGGCCAGTTAAAATACGATTATATCATGGTCAACTAGACAAGAAACGACTTTGTTTGCAGCACGTTTAATATCTACTCGTGCAGACGATATTTGGAACAAAATGGACAGTCCTTCCTTGAAGTGACAATTAATTCGGGTATCTAGACAATACAACTCAGAGATTGGGGAATATTCTGATCCCAAAATGACAAGGCTTTATATAGGAGTGGCACAATTTTGTTTTTTCAGACACGTCCTGCTTTTGCCTGCAACATTCTGATAGCTGTATGCCAGTATGGAGGATCCGAGGAGAAGTTATGGCACATGGTTGCATTCAGTATTGGTTATAGAGGCTAAATATTTGATATGATGATATGGATTGCCATTAGGTACAAGAAACGTAGATTTTTAGTTCAGATGGATGATAATTTTAATGGCGATTGCTACATTTCTGTCATCTTAAGACAAGTGGTTTGTTTTTGACCAGCGAAATGTCATTTTTCAACATAAAAATGCAAGAGCACATAATGTATGTGATGTTTTGACTCTTCTCTTGATACATAGAGTATTCGATTGTTGTTCTGATCAGCACGGTCTCTAAACCACTCCTCAATAGGTTACTGAGTGAGTGGCCCACAACCCCTTTCCAGCGATTAGGGTTGATGAAGTGTAGAAAAGACATGAAACAGCGTGGAATGGTTTGTCGTTTCTGTCATCTAAGCCTAGTTCAATTCCATGCCAAATTTGGTAAGTTGCATTTTAGCTACCGAGAGTAGCAAATGCTTCTACTAAATTGCCCCTCTGTGAACTCAAATCAAGCAGATATATCAATTTTTGCTATGCCATTTTATTTATATGTTTTCCTTTTTGATTTCTTAAAAAATCGAAAAACTTTTATTTAAAGTGCTTTAAAATTTGTAGCATTTATAATATAGATTGTGAGGAAAACTCTTCTATAAATTCATTGTCTTTCATCTTTTATTAGTCCTCGCGTGAACAAAATAAGTGTTGAATGACAAACAAACCAAAAAGGAGCTATTAAACTATTACTGCATATTTATTTAAAATTCATTTATTCATTAGTAAAATAAAAGAATCATTTTTTTTTGGAAAATTTTTTTATTCATTAGTAAAATAAAAGAATCATGAAGAATAAAAAAGTAAAATTCACAAAATAAACGCAAAATCCTATACTTAATATAATATATTTTTCTAGAACTCATCATAAATATATATATATATTAAGATATAAAATGCACTTTATTATTCCTTTGATATGAGTAAATCACTTTAATAAACAATATTATTCTACCAGCTGTCTTAACATCCCTCTTTAAAGACTGTTCAAATGTAAGACAAAAGTTTTAAACAAATAAACAAAATTCCTTTCTAGATTTACAACATGATAATCATCACTTTTAAATATCACTTTCAAAACATGAATAAATTCAATATATATGTACAAATACATCATCAACATTAGAGAACAAGGTAGGAAAAATTGGATACATTAAAAATTTCAAAAATTAGGAATTACTATTTTTTCCTATTAAGATTGGGAAAATGTATTTCCACAAACCTTTTTTTAAATAAATTTAAGGATTTTTTTAAGTATTTGTTGACAATAAATAAAAAGTATGTGGATATAAATATGCAACTTTTTACAGCATAATTTTACCAAAATTTATAAAAACAAATTTTTATAAAATTATTAAAAAAGTTATAAAAAATTTGTATATCAAAAAACTTAATGTATTTTTTAAAATTTTCATTTGTATATTTTCAATAAGTTTTTTTTAACATTTTTTTATGCTCTCAGAAATTTAATTTAGTTTACGTATTCTTAGTTCATAAATTCTTATCATGCTTACAATTTTAGTCAACCTCTCATATAAGAAATGATAGATTAACTGCATCCCTATTTACATATTTTACATATAACATTTATGTTTTAAATGAAGGTATTATGATTGATTTTACTTAAAGATTGTTTTTTAATATCAGAAACCTGTTTTCATATTCAAGGCTGCTAAAACACTTTTACAATATTTTTTCACCTTCTAAAATAAGACCATTTTGCCTTTTCGGTATGAATAAATAAATATCCTTGAACTAAAAATATGGATTGTACTCTAAAAATAACTTTAACATTCAAATTAAAAACATGCTATTGAAAAAGAAATAGGCCTAATATGATATTTTTTTAGCTTATTAGAGGAAAGATAACATTATGTGTTTTGAATAATAAAGATAATGCTGCCAAAATAATTCCTCATAAATCCTCATAAAATAAGGAAGAAATTTATCCTTGAATAATTAATTGCTATTTTTCTTTCACTCGTTGGAAATTATTTTGGATTTACCCTAAAAAAGCAGTTAATCTTTTAAAAGGTAAAATAATTACCCATAGAAAATAAATTTTTAAAAAATAAATTTAAAAAAATATAAAATATCACAAATAAATCTCACAGAAAATTTAGTACAATCCATTAAGATTAGGAATGTATATATTTATTTAATCTCTCTATGATCAAATATTACGCTCCATAATTTGTTTGACCTGAGATTAGTTTATTACTTTTTTAAAGAATGAGTTCCAGTTTGACCTCAACGATTGATGTAAAGTGGGTTCAAACCCAATATAAAAACAAATGCAGCCAAATATAAATTGAATCCGTGAGCTGTAAGTCACAGTGCTGAAAAATTAATTACTAGTACAAATGTTTATCACATTTAGGTACACAAAACCATCTATTGTTGATTTTTTTTTCTTTCCAAGTGAAAAATCTTTGAGAAGGAAAAAGCAAATTACCAAAGATGTATAATTATACTGCACTTTTTATATGAATCTGATTTTGGGTTTTTTATTATACATAACTAGTCACATATCAAGGATTTTCCTTAAAATTATCACTACTATAATTTACATGAATATAGAACAGGGGTTGCCAAACTTTTGGGATTCGGGGTCTACTCCACATTTAAAAAATCGAAGGCGGTCTACCAATGGCAGAGCTAAACTAACGAACATATTTATATTCGGTAACAAGAAAAAATGTTAAATTATGAAATTTTTTTAAAAAAAACTTAATATTTACAAAATAAAAATTTACTGACGAAAATAATCAAAGTATTCATATATCAAAAACTGACCATCGTATTCACTTCATTTAGTTGAAATTTGGCACTGTATATCTCCAACAAGTTTATCATATTGTGGCTGGTACGAGCTTATTGCAATGCATAAACACGAAACTAAATATTCATCTGTTAAATGCGACCAATGTTTGTACATGGTTTAAAAAGCAGATTCGCAAAGATACCTCGATCGTATGATTTCAAATACAAAATCAATTTGTAAATATTTGGAAATGTTTCCTCAGAAATTAATTTCCAAAAATCAGTATTGCTAAATATGCTCTTGATTTAAGAAATGTATCGCATCTTAAGTTAATCATTTCTTCCTCAACTGTGACTGATGTGATATGTATTAAATTTCCTATTTTTTCAGATATTCCATCAATGTTGACGTTTTCATTAAATGGAAATAACATAAAATTGAGTATTTCTTTCAATCTAATTAAAGTCAGCGAATCTTCTCTCAAATTCTTTTAGTAAGTATTAAGCAAAATCTTCGAAGTCTTGGGTTGGATTATGGATGCATTCTTCCTCCATGTTTTTGAAGTTTCTCAATTCATGTTTTCTTAATTGAGATGCATACCTTTCTATAGTTTTTTTGAATGTTTTAATCGTGCTCATAATGTCCGTTTTAGGTTTTATAAATCGTAAACCTTTAATCATAAATCTTTAAATCGTAAATCTTTGCACAGTTTGTTTTGGGATTTAAAGCGTAGACTGTAGTAAATTTTTATTTTAAATAATTCATTGATTCTATGTCGTAATTCATAAATTAAATTGTTAATATCCGAAGTCATTATCGGGATGGTCCAGAGGTCTACCTAAAATATCTTCGCGGGCTACCTGTCGACCACTGACGACGTCTTGGCCACCCCTTATATAAAACATTTGAAAAATAAATATTTTAAAAAATGTTAGAAAATAGTTAACATTATTTTTTAGTCTATCTATCAAAAAAATAATTCAAATTATATCATTTTGAAATATTGCAATAACGTAATAATTGTGTTTGATCAGAGTGGTTAACTTTTCATCCGTTTATTTTCCCAAATAAAAAGTTTTCACATTTACCTTATATATCTGTTTATAAATAGGATAAGAATTTTCTTTATGATCAAGATATAAAATATTTATTATAAGGCGTGTATATAAACCTATGTATAAAACATATTTTTCAGAGTTTAGCCTTGTGATGGACTTCTTATAACTAAAATTTTATAATGTTCTACTGCAGTTTGGAATTTCAAATATTGCAATTAGTTTCTTTGATTTATAATTTCAGTATTATTATTATTGCTGATGTTATTTTGGTTTTCATAGTAGTAGCTATTAAACTTTTGTCTGTAGCATTCAATAACTTTTAATAAACATCATTTTAACAAGAAATATTTCAATTGTAATACATTTTTTAGTTATATCTCTGTACTATTGAACTCAAATGCATTGCGTACATTTGTAATAAACACCAATATTATCAACTGCAGATGTCGCGTCATACTTCATCAACAATATGATGGCACCAAACTTGGTATTTAGACTAATCAAAACATAAAAAAAAAAAATTCCGTAAAAAAACAATTTAGTTCTAAAAATCACCACTAGTACATTTTCTGAAGCTGTTGTAGTTTACAATAACGAGAATTTTCATAAAACACGGGTATCAAAGAAAAATGGAAATGCTGTGCGATGACAGCGCCAGTAATAGGGTCTATAAAAGCAGGTTCTAGATAGTACAAATAATCTCAGCTGAAGTAAACGAGCTCCAGTGGTCATGCCTCTCGTTGCAGGAACGTGCCTTACTCGTTAAGCTGTATTTCATGAATCAATAAAATGCATCCTTAGCTCTTCGGGAGTTTCGAACCAGAAAAGAATTACGTATTATTATTGTCATTCCTGAGAACGGTGCTCACATTGAATGTGGTCTAATTCCTCACCGGGGAAGTTGATGTAGTAAATAAACATTAATAATTTAACTGTACGATTGCATGTGTCATTATTTTTTCATTTCTCACATTTTATACAAATTAAAGCGGTACAAAATGCCCTTGCGGTAATCTTTGGAACTAAAATATTTTTCCTTGAATCTTTTTTCCCATGTCTTGATAGAGGTGAAGGGCGTTCCAAACACTGTGTATTAAAAATAATCTTAACATAATTAATTTTCAAAATAATTAAACATAAAAATATCTTAAATTCATTGTTTTAATAACAGTAAAAAATTTAAATGAAAAGACTATATAGAATGACGTATGAAGAATAACAGAATAAATAAAACATTCGATAATTGTTATCATTTTGCATCAACAGTAAATAAAACTGAGAGCTGACAAAACAGCAACACTTACTCTTAAGAACTTTCTAATCTAGTTCTTTTTCGTAACGACTTATGTTTCTCAGAACTGAACATTTATTTAAAAAACAGAAATTTTATTATTAACAGTGAAACTTTTGCTATGTATAGTTTTCTATAATTGCCGAAAAATTGTTCTATTTGGCAACATTTTTTTCTTCGTCGACGGGATTTTACATATTAAATATAATATAATTTGTTTTAATTTCTGTTATTATTCAAACTTTTGAGTCTTACCTTGATGTGTGATAATAAAAAGATGTTCATCGTGAACTAACTCTCCCCCATAAGTTTCAGAAGCTGGATTTACGCAGCCAAGCAACTTGTCAAGCTATAAATTAACAATTATTAGTCTTTCATTTAAACAATACTTCTCAATGCAGTTGTTTTAATATTAAAATTATCAGTGCAATAAAGGTCAATATCAAAGTTATTTCCGAAGGTTAAATATGATTCTCTCATATTATCTTACACAAAGAATAACTTTTCTTTTATAGTAACAATTTTTTCATCTTTTAAGGTGAAATGATAAATTTTACACATCAACTTCTCAATCCAAGGTAACAGCTTCTCTTTCCATAACAATGAGAAATTATTTCCTTACCAAAATTTCGACTTTAATTCTTTAATATGTACTCATTCAAAAAGTACTTTTTAAAAAGTTTTAAATTTATTTTGTAATTAAAAAAATAATGTTTTAATCTCTGCATAGGCTATTGAAACAGTACATGGATGAGTTTCTTTATTGTCTTGTAAGTTTCTTTTCATTATACTTGTAGAAAATAAACAGCTTCATTATTATATCTAAAGTTTGGTGTTTTGAAAATAACGTGTCATTTAAGTGCAATTATTGAAATACATTTTCAAATTTTCTGTTTCTAAAATGAGTTATTTATTTGATATTTACTGAAAAAGTTGAAAGAAAATGATCACATGAGTAAATATTTTCTCTAGAACATGTGAATTTTTTTTTCATCCTCTTGAAATATTTGAGATGCAAGAAGCGCAACAGTTGAGTAATAAATGATGAAAGATAATATCTACTTTGTTTTTGATAACATGTTTTTACGACACAGATCTATATACTTTTTTTAAAGATAGTAACAAACATAGCTTATCCGAAATCTTATCCGAAACAATATCTATTTTTTGCTTTTATTAAATGTCAAAGTGAGATAATACAGTTTTTATTGATGAATGCACTTATATGAATTACTTAAAAACGGTTGTATAACATTTTCTCAAAGGCATGATGTTACAAAACACATGGTCACTTTTAAATACAAACACTAAATCTTTCAGCATTCTCTGGATTTTTCCTACTTATTTTATCGATGTTGCGTATTATGATATTTTTCAATGCGTTTTTTTAATTTGATTTTATATCTATGTATCGAAAATGAAATCTGCACTTAAACACGGCACTCAATGAAAATTTTTTACAACTATAATTTAAAGATGTATTGAAAAAAAAATAGCAAAATCATTTTAATTTTCAAGAATAACATAATTTAAATATCCTTCTTTGATTGGCTACATGAACTAACAATCAAATTCAACTAATGTTCATAGCAACTCATAAAACGGGCATTATATACAAATTCTCAGATTTTTTAGGTATGGTGCTATAGAGTGTTTTTTCATAAAAGAAACTCTTTTCGGAAGAACATCTATTTGGACCATCCATTATTTAAAGTGGATCCGAACCTCTGTAAATATTCACATCTAAAGGTAGGTATTAAACTCGCAAATTTTCTACTTGATGAATTCGATGTCAGTGATTTTGCATAACGTCGTGTGACCTTAGCTCTGATAAGCATTAACAATTAAAAATATTTTTTGAACTTTATATATAACTTTTGGTGAAAAAATTTTCCTCCAGTTAGCACAGGTGTTTCCTTTTTTTGGGGGGGGGCGAATGCAGAATTTTTAGTAAATTTAAAAAAGAATGACAATATTTAATAAAAATTGATATATCCGTTTCCGTAAACATGTTATACATATCCGGAATTTGTATACATCCGTAATTTTGTAATCTTCTACCGAGAGAAAAATTGTTTTTTTGACTTCACTTTTAATCTAAATCTGTCAAATATTCAACAAGATTCTTACTTTACAACGAATATTTCATATCATTTTATCACACAGAAATTCTACACTTTAAAGTTCCATTTCAAAATTTTAATTCTCTTAATTTTGCTATGAAAAGATACTCGTTCTTTTAGTGAGTTATTGTGCAGACTTTATTTTCAAAGAATACCTACAAAAAAGTAATCAGATGTACATTAGCAAATTAAGAATGAAATTGAAATCGATTAATAGTATTTTGAAGATAACATTTTACAATCAGACTTTTACATTTAAAAAGGTACTCTTACCTGAACAAAAGTAACATACCAACAAATATATCCTTTTCAACAAATATATATTTCAGAAATCACATAAAATTTCAAGCAATATTTTTTTAGATATCGAAAAAATATTTTTTATTGAAAAAATCGATATAGTTCTGCAAGTTAAAAGATTTATCAAAGGAATAATAATTAGATAGCTAAGGAAAATACTTTTAACTTCACTATCTTAAATTACATAATTCTATTAATCACATAATACTAAGATATATATTTACCATTATATCAATGCACCATTATATATCTTAGTCATTTGAAATATGCGAATAGCACTTGTAAGTTATTTTGTTCCGTTTTCTAATTTTAATATTTACCATTATATCAATGCCTGCTCTCTTATGAACGGATGAAGTATTACAATAGATTAAAAATCAAAAAGAAAATCTATCGTTTAAGCAAATCCTTTGTTTAAAAAGATTTTTAAAAATTACTTTAATAGCAACAGTTTTAGTTTTTCTGAAAATTTTCATTACTTGTTTCAAACTTTTCGTCAAAAAAAAAAACAATGTAATGATAGGTTTATAGGAAGGGTTTCAATCAAAAGAATTTTGATTATAAAGGCTTTTTTTTATTTTATTAATCTTTTACAGTAAATCATCTTGATCAATAATTATCGAGAAATTTGAAAATGTATCACTTTTCAAATTTTTCATGACTTACTAAACTATTTTCCATGACTCACGGAAGAGTTTAAAATTCAGAAAACCTTATTTTCTTATGATAAATATTAGAGACTAAGCGACATTTAATTTTTCATTGTTGCTTCAAGATTAATGAAGTAATAAAATAACAATAATCAAGATTAACAATAGAATGAAAAGCTCATGCGTAATTGTAAAGAAGATTATAATTTAAAAGCATCAGAAATCAAAGTTATGATAGATCTTGATACTTTCAATTATTTTATTAGAAATTTAGAATATTAGAGATTTAGATATCCACCAAATACGGAAAGTTATTTAAGACTTTTCTAAATTGGAACTCTGCATAAATTTCAAAACTTAGTAGAATTATAGACTAAAAATGCTTTTATAGTATACATTATAAAGATTATATTTTTAAATATCTTAAATTCACTTTGGATAAGTGGGAATATTTTGCTTACTGAAATATGAATCAATTTTAATAATTTACAATGTGCATAAACTAAAAATTATATTGCATTCTGATAAATTTTACTTTTTTTTTCTACGAAAATATTTGTTTGTTAAAATTAATTATGCAAAGAGAATTTTTCTACTAGTTTTAATCTTTTACGTGAGTTTCTACTATGAACAAGGAAAATAGAAATATTTTTCCCAAATTACAATAAAACTTGTTTTATTGTTTTATGCATTTAGCAGATTATTATCAACATGATAAAAATCATCATTGTCTGAGTTTACTTAGCTACATCGGTACTGCATGCTGGAGCAATAACGACAACAATATGCTCATTTTCATTTACATATAATTTCATTTCATGCCCAATCACGATTGAAGAGTACATATTTTTTCTGAAAAAAAGAAAATGATATCTTTGTTCCTCGGAAATTAAAGTTTTCACGATTTTTTACTACGTTTAAATTTAAAAAAAGTTCATTAAAATATCACGCTATTTGCCAAATTAAGAGAACAGATATCATAAGTGAAAGAACTTGTAATTTCCTTTAATTAAGCTACTTTAAGCTGCTTAAAAAATATATTTGGAGGTTCATATCGAAGTCCATGAAAATAAAAAAATTCCAAAAATATAACTGGTATGACTTGTCATTCTATTTTAGTATGAAATTGCTATATTGAGAATAATCTAAAATTATGTTATTAATATAAAAGCCACCGTTCTAATATACTTTAGTTATACATATTTAAATTGTTGAAAAATGAATTTTAATATGCTTTCGAAGAAAAAAAATCGCCAAACAATTATTCGTAATTTGTTCCTATTTTCCTTAGCACAACGAATATTCTTGATGGATTTTTAATTTATTACCATTGTTTACATCATACAAGTTAAAATCAGCATTTATACATTTTTATGAAATTTTTAAAGCATTTAGCATTTTTATGAAAAGCCTTTATGAATGTGAAGTTAGTTTTTAATACATTTTACAAATTTTACGCACCTTTTGAATTTATACTTTAGCCATGTAATTAAGATTGCCAATTTATATTCACAAATTCGACCAATTCCACATAATTTCATCATATTAATAATAATAATAATTTTTGGTACAAATATCCTCATAATAATAATTTACGATATATTTCAGTTTTCACATGTGAATCAAAATCCAAAAGTATTTCTAAATACATTTTTTGGCAGATAAAAAAAAAAAAATATTCAAATTAAATTGAAAGAAAATTTTGTGATTTTTGTTTTAAGATGGATATTTTTAGAATTAATTGTTACGTCTACATGAAGTCACAAATCTAAGGATTTCTCAACACTCTTTTTAGCAAGGAATGTAAGAATCACAAAACATGTCTTCATAAGTTCTACTTGAATTATGTTTATGACATGATATAACGTGAAACCTTGTCATTTTTACGGTAAACATACTCTTTGCGGAAATGAGTTGGGCTTTCTAATTGAATACTAATTGTGAGAGAATATTTTCAATGAATAAGCTCAGAAAATGTTTACTCTTTCCGTATTTAAACGTCAATATTGTATATCTTTTTAAAGCTTTTATTTCGCTTTTATTTTTATTACAGTGATGCAGAAATATAGGCTATCTGCTTTATTTATTATTTACTATAATTAAATTCACTTCAGAGTAAAGTACAAAAAGTTAATGTTATTTACTAGATGTAATAATAAAGTTGAAAATCCTTTGCTTTAAATATATGCAAATTTAATATATTTCATTGTTTCAAACTTCATTGTCTTCAAGAAGTTAAATGCATTTTGCAATTCAATGTTTGTTGCAGTTAACTAAATTTCTAAAATATTTCCCAAGCAAATCTTTGGATTAAAATAGTTATACCTGGATTAGTGGCATTTATATGTTCAGTTATTATCAAGTTAGTTCATTATAATGAAGGGACGTCCGAGTATATATTTTTTTATTAATTTTAGTTTTATGAATGTTTTTCTGGACTATTAGGTGTAAAGTTGCTAGATTTTACTTAACAATGAATAAAATAAAGTAGTTTTTCATAATGCATGAAGATAATGTATTGAATATACTAAAGATAATTTTTTGAATATTCTAAGGATATATGTATTCCAACTTTATATACAAATAAAAGCGCTTCGGTGGACTGGTTCTTTAGAGCGTCGTTCTCGTGACGGAAGTTAGTAAATTCGAATCTCGGCTTATCCAAAGATGCGTCGTGTTCACTAATGGCGACTGAGGCACGCAAAATATAGCATGATTGCAATGTCCTCCATGTTTCCATTCTAAATTAATACCTCTAGGAACGGGTGGAGCCAGGCTATGAGACTTCTCAGGCTTTAATCTCTAAAATGGATGACTCAGATGGTGCTGCCATCTATGAGTCAAAGTCGTACTTTCTCCTTCGTTGGGGTATCTTTGTTCAAAGAACAGAGGACGCTCTTTCTAACTTCATTCGCCTAGTTCCTGACGGACGATCGTCATAAGTAACAACAACATATTAGTACAAATTAAATAATATATTAGTACAAATTAAAAAAAGTGCTTATATATTCTTAATAAATACTGTATAAGTAAAGATATTTATTAAGAATGTATAAGCACTTTTTTAATTTGTACTAATAAAAAATTTTTCTATGGTGTGGCATTTAAGATTCGTAATTTCAGCTTATATTTTAAATTAGTTACTCACATACAATTAAGATTTAAACTTATTTACGGAATTGTATTCGTAAAGTTTATAAAAATGTAGTTTACATAATCTAAATAGTAATATCAGGCTTAAAATACTATATATACAGCTAACAAAGTTATATGCAAAATATTAGTTTTAAGTAAATAAGTTTAAAGCATTGATCGGTTGATCAATTGAATTGGGAGATTCAATTAATCATTTGCCGTTTATGATGTTATGAAAATATCAAATATTGAATAGTTTGTTGTTAATTTTGAAGTTAGTAAATAAATTTTTATTCAAAAATAAATACCCCTTAAAAAATATTAAATTTGTCATTAAAATCTCAATCACAAAATACCTGCAAATATTCTCCGTACATCATTGGTTTTGTCCGAGTTGTAGGTGAGGATGTGTTTCCATTTGTTCCGTTCGTACCATTAGTAATCGAACCATTTTCAACATCATTCGTCAAAGACTCGCTCAGTCTAAAACAAAGAAAAAGGACTTTAAGATGAATAGAAAAATATTTTTTTATTTATTCCAAAAAAATGTACATTAATTTCAGTTATAAATGCTACTTTCTGCAAAGTACATTAATGTAATAAGTAGTGAAAGCTGGAATAAATACAAATCTTAAAAAGCATCTTTTGTAATTTTATAATGTTGAAGACTCAAAATAAGCAGAGAGAGAATTGTTTGATGCAGCAAATTTGTCAAATTTGTTAATTATTCTCTTTTTCACCTGACTGACTATGGATTCTATGGATCGAAGAACACACACAGATAGACACACACACAAACATATATATATATATATATATATATATATATATATATATATATATATGTATATATATATATGTATAGTTCATTTGTAGTCTTGTCTTTCTTTATATATAATTAATGTCACAAAGAAAATTCCCTTTTACCAACTCCAACAGACGTTCACACAGAAAGCAAAAGTCCACTGTCTGGTTTCCGTTGCTTAAATTAATTATAGGTAATATCTGACTATAAAAAATTATGTTTTAATAGGATATTTTTATAAAAAGTATAAAACAATCCATATTCTCTTTCAAATTTCCATTCTTTTTTAAAATTGGTTGAAGGTGTCAGTATATAAAACCAAAAAATAAATGACCTAAATTTTATTAGCATCAAAATTTATCAAGTAGTATATTTTACTTTCCTAACATCAACATTTCACTTTTTGATCCTTTAGCATCTTAATAAACTTTATGCATTACCATTGAAAATTTGGGTGCTAAAATTTGTATCAGACATTGGAGTTAAATGTTGGTCTGTAAGGCACAGCAAATATACTTTTAATCAGAAATACGTTTCTCTTTACATAAAGATAAAATATTCTTCAAAATATATAAAAAATTATGATTTGAATTTGTTTAAACAAAAATAAATAAAATAATAAGTAACTATTTAAATTTTATTTTATAATTAAAAAAAGTTTTCGTTTTGTTTTACCAAAAAGAGTTAATATATCCACATAAACTTCTAAATTGAACTAGAATTCATAGACCTATAAAAGGGTAAAAGTATAAATTACTTTTCATTTCACTAGTTATGTAAAAATCGTTTAATTAATTATTTTTCTCGAACAAGAAATATCTCAGTACTTTCTAGATAATTACTTTAAAAAAAGAATTATAAATAATGAATGAGATGTAAATCTCATTTAAATTTAATTAAATTAATTTTACAAAAAAGATTTCTGAGAACTACACGATTCAAATAATTCAAAAATTTACTTCATGAATATTTATTGAACGTAGAAATTATTATACATCAGTATAAAGGAAAACTGAGAACACCGCGAATGCGTTAAAATTCATTAATTACTTTCTTTACTTTTATGAAATTTGAAATTCAAATATTATGAATGGAATCTGAAATTAACCTTTCATATAATATTCTTGTAGTTTAAATGCAAGCAAGGAAATCTTAAGATTCCCTCTTATTAATTAAAGAAAATTTTCTCAAATTAAGAAAAATAGCAAAAATAAGCATTCGGAAAGGCACTTTGCTGTTTTTTTAAGCCTCTATCATAGGCACATAAAATCAACTAAAAATGTTTCGAAGTGTGTAATTCTTAGTGACAATTTCAAATTTAAATAATCCTTCATATTTTAAATACGAAATTATAACTTAATAAATAATTTCAAAAAATAAATATTATAAATTAATTATATTTTATTCTGGTACCAGAATAAATGTGCTTCATTAAGCTTTTACTTTATTTCAGAAAGAGCTTAAGCAGAATAGTTTGAAAAAACTTTTAAAAATGGCTGACAATATTTTCTAAAACTAGAAGACTTACAGATAATTTCAGAAAATTATGTAAATTCGAAAACTTGTAAATGCTGATTGAATGACATAAGAAGAAAAGAAAAATCTACTTTTATTGAAAATAGAAATATAGAAATAGGCTTCGAAATATCAAAAGAGGTGGAAAATTGATACCAAGTTGGATCTTAATTCGTGTCTAAAATAATCACTTTGAACCATGTAAAAAATTGATACGAGTTGTAGGAAAGGACAAAACTGTGGTGAGAATTGTATATTATAAATAAAGCATTTTATTCTTCTTGAGTAATAAAGTTGTACACTTCACTATTTTTGAAGATTTAAATTAATTTTACTGTCGAGAGAATAAAGTAATTTATTCTGAATTCGGAAACAGATTTTATTGTTTGTTTTTATTTCGCGATTCTTGTCCTCATAAAGACTTATTTAGTATAATATTTGACTTTAGATAGGAAAATTACTGGGAAAAACTTGTCATTATTTCACTACATTTAATTACTGTAATTTTTACTGTAATTCTTACTGTAAATTTTTTTAAAGATGCGAATAGGGTTTAATAAAACATAACGTTCTTTCTTTCAGGGAACAAAATTTGGTTACCCATAATATTCCTTTCTTGTTAAATATATTTTTTCATTCTTTTAACGTAACGAGACTTGGCTATCGATAATACTCTTTTTTGTTGAATTATATTTATTATTAAAACGTAAATATAATTCCAGAAAAATAATGTAAATTTAATCGTAGAGAAAGTGAATTTATTAAAGTTTATATAAAGAATTTTATTTAAAAATACTACTCCTGGCAGCAGCAAATTAAATATAATTATCATTCTAAAAATTGCTTTAAAATAAAACATAATCATAAATAAACAACGAATTCTCCTTATATAATTTTAAACTCCTACGAATTGTAGGAATTTAAAATAATTTTCCTACATTTATTTTTATGAACTTAAAATCTCTAAAATATACTTAAATGGTTAAAAATGGTAAGTAATGCAAAATATTTTCTTATAAAATTGAATATTTTCCTTAACAAAAATCCGTATCATAAAATACAACAAATTACGGTTGAAATGTGTGTGTGTTTACATACATACATATAAATATTTAATCTCCCTACTAAATAATAGTGTTATCGAACCCAAAACAATCTTCATTTATTTCTAATCTAGTTATATAAAATTTATAATGAAAATCAATTTTAATGACAAATAGTGAATATAATTAATGTAATAATTGTAAATAAAGATTTAAAAGATCTGTTTATAAGTATGACTAAAATATCAAAACAATTGCCAAATATTTAAAAAATGCTATAATTATAAAACATGAACAATGTTTTAAATACACTGCTGCGTAAAATCCTAAATATAACTAATAATTAGTATTAGCATTAGATGAAATATAATTTAATAAACATTTCGTTAATGCATTGAAATTAATTTATAGAATATTATTAATAAGATTATTTATTTAATCTCTTAATTATATAATCAATAAACTATAACTTCATAGAACCCCTAAGCTTTCTATGCACAATACAAAAATTATTTTAAATAATATTAATTTAAAATATTTCCGTCTCTACATACAAAGTTTTACTATTTAATATATTTGTTAATTATTACTTCTTTTAATTGCGTTTTAAATCCAATATCAAAATGAACTTTTTCAGAGAATGTTAAATAAATTATAAAAAATATTAATTTAAATTTAGAGGAATAAATTATTTTTTATGATTAAAAATTTAATAAACATGAAATTAGAATTAGTTTTTAATTTTGTAATAAATTTGCAATAATAATTTTTTATGTCTTATAAACAATATAATCTCTTTGCAAAATTTTATTTATATTATAAATAATTTAAAATATATCATGAATCACATAAATTTGCTAATAAAAATTGTTATATGATTATGATACAAATATATATTTATATGATTTTGAAAATAAAATATGGCTTAAAAAAATAAAAGCACTATTCGAATAAATAAAAGAACTATTCCAATACAATAAAGAAAAACTTAAAGTTTAAATCTTAAAGAAAAAAAAAACATTAAATCAAATATATTTTACTGGTACGTTTAAAATTTATTATACGTATTTTCTTTTTTCTTAAGAAATTTCATCTCTTTATATATTTATTATTTCCATAATAAATATCTATTTATGTCAAATGTGCTATAATAAAACATTTATTTTACAATTGACTCTATGATTTGCATATATTATTCAATTATTTGATTCACTAAGTAAGAAATTTAATAGCGCGTTTTCGCTTCTTTAATAATATAAAAGTATATTTTAAATTCAAGTCAAAATTTCGAACATGTCATGAAAAAAGAATAAACTGGAAACGAAATATTTTTTACTGGCCAAGAAGAAAGAAAAGAAAAAAAGAAGTTCCTTACTTAGAGGTATAAAACGGGCAAGCCATGACATATATACAAAATCTAGGTTTTCACCCGGTTTCGAAGACGATATTCTGAGAGCAGATTTGGTTTGGATTTACTGTACGTTTGTTTCCTCATTCGATATTTGTAATGTGACGTCACAGCATTCTGACGCAACAGCACCTCACTCTCAACTTTCCCCTCTATGAACAAGCAAACAAAGTTAAAAGACAAGCATCTGTCATTGAACAACGGATTATTGGGGTTATAGTATTTCAAGGTTTTCGTAAGAAAATATCGAATGATAGTATAACGTTGATCACCATATAGATATCGATAAATAGGAGATAGTGCTGCATTGGGAGTTGAAAGATGAAGGAAAACGCACTATTTTTTAGACCTGAATTTTTTCAAGGACTGTTGGTAAAATATGAATATTTATTTGCGCATGCATGAGATATTGTAAATTAGATTAATTTTGAAACACGTGCAAATTATAAAAAGCTCAAAATGAAAGTTTCGGTCATAATATGAGCATTTTATAATGTAAACAGGAATTGATGAAATATTTTTCTTGAATATAAAAGAATTTAAAAATCTATCTGTAAATTTAAAAATACACACGATTTGTTCATATAGAACTTAGAAATTATAACAACAACTTCAAGGTAATTGATATTTTTATAGTATTTTCTTTTACTCGCGAATTAATATTGATAAAAACCATAAGAAAAACACAAAGTGGTCATTTAAAGAAATGTAAATTTTTCATTTCTTTAACTGGTCATTTTTAATTTTTTATGAAAAATTAACAATGTGTGAAAAAATTTTTACATGTAAAATTTTTTTTCAGTATTATTATTCTTAATTTCAGAAACATTAAACTAAGCAATTCAGGAATCTATTTGCTTGACAAAAGATTATAAAAAAAAAGTTATTGTTTTTGTCAGAAATGCTTTATTAGACCTTTCTCTTATGACTTAGAAGTTTTAGCTTAAAATAACTACCAATCAGATTTCTGTCTGCTCATATAATTCTGAAATAGAATGCTTGATTTTTTGTACATACTTTCAATAATACAAAATTATCATGCTCTTCTTAAAAGATTTTTTTTTATTGTAAAATTTTAAATCTACCGATTTGATGCACAAGTTTGGGTTTTCCACTTGGTCTAAAAGGTCTTATCATAAGACTCTTGATTTCTTCTTATAACTCTTTGATAGCAATTTCAAATGAGACTTGATCACAAGCGTTATTAAGGATCGAAGTAAGATATTCTATTGGATTCTAATTTGAAGAAAGAATTTATAGTAATTATACACTCTTATGTCTTTTCAAGCTGAAATATTTGACTTCTTACTTAAATGACTTTTATTTATGTATATGGTCAGTCAAAATTTCTCTATCTAAGATTTTCTAGTCTGTATTGTTTACCAAATTTTATCGTTAAACTAGTGAAAGTTATGACCATCCGATATTTCTTCGACTGTTAACAAAAGTGAGAATCTATCTTGAGAACTTAAAATGTAGAGTTTCTTTGCTAAAATAAATTCCTGGACTTTGTCTCCTCTGTTATTGTTGTGGGGATATCGATATCAACAAATTTTGTTGTGTGTGCTATATCAAGTTTTATTTTTACATTACAAAGTTCATGTAGTGTAAATAAGATGCTGACCGCTGTTGCTCCATTTAGATCAGCAATTTTGAAATTAGAGGAAGAATAATATCAGGAAAAAAAGATTACTTCACGATATAAGCTAATGGGACCTTATATATTTCATACCAGTAATGGCATATTTAACAGATGCTTAAAACTGTGAAAGTTACCTATTAAATAGCAATGCATATTATACTTAACGTTGTCTTATACTTCGATAACTATGGTCATCCAAATATGAACAAAGATACTTAAAATTATTTCTCGAAGTAAAATGTAGAGATCCAATTTAAATGTAAAGCTATTTCTTAAACATTAAGAAGCAAAGGCATTAAAAATTTTAAAATTGACTGAATGAGATGATGTCGAAGAATATTAATCTTTTGTCACGCTAGTCAAGAAAAAGATATCAAACCGTCTAAATGCAGTCATTATTATAATCTGAGTAAACAAATGCGCATTTCTTTTTACGAAATGCTTGCTAATTCACAAAATTCAATTTGTTTGGTAAAGTAAATAATGCGTAGTATGTAAACTCACTCTACTTAAAAATATGTTGCTACATTTTTATGTGGTTTTGAGAATATTAAATTTATAGCAGGTGTAATCTCTCTGCATATTTCGCTACATGTCTAGAATTTGCTATTAAATTGAGCAATAATGAGAACAAAATGTTTGCATATTTCAGAACATAATTCGATTACAAAAGAATTTGAGAATAATAAAAATATACAACTTGTTATAGTGATTCTTATCATATTATATAGTTATAATTATTTAGTTATGAATATGATGTATATATCCTATTTATAACTATTCCTGGATATCAATCCATAAAATTTTGTAGAATTGCATTCTAGAAGCCAAGAACTGTAATTAAAATATTTAAGTTTTTAAACTTGGAATTCAAAATTTCTTATTATAATTTCTTATATTATTTATTTTATTGACAATTTTCACTAAAAATAAATCACTATTGAAGAATTTATATTTTTGCTAATGCATAATATTTAAAATTCAGTTTTCTATTTATATAAAGGGGATAATATAATGCAACTGTAGTTTAAAATTAAAGAGAAAGATTGTAGTTTCCTAAATAAAATTAATATTCAGAAACAAAAATTAAAATCCCTTTCTGTAAAATAATTCTTATAAATAATTAAATATTTTGATAAAATAAATTCTAAAATTTTCTATATTGAAATAAATTAAATTCTAAGTTATTTTATATTCAAATAAAGAAGTGGGTACACCATAAATATGAATTTATCACACAATGATCTTTCAAAATAAGTATAAGACGATAATTTCTTAAAATAAGTATTCTCCATTTAGAAAAAAATTTAATTTTTTTCGCTTTTATAGTTTTTTTTAAAATAATTCATAGCTTGCTTGTTTAAAACTGGTAAGTTCGAATCCCGGCTTATCCGAAATTCCGTCGTGTTACTGGTTACTGGGTAAGATATGCCGTGGTTTTCAATGTCCCTTATGTTCCCATTCCAAATTAATATCTTTGGTGGTAATAGGAGTCATGCCTTGGGCCTTCTTTGGCTTCCTATCTCTAAATTTTAAGACCTAGTTGGTGCTGCCATCTTTGAGCCAAATTCGCACTTCCACCCTCGTGGGGTGCTCTATTCAAAAACGGAAGATGCTTTTTCTGACTTCATTCGTCGAATCCTTGACTCGCTCATCACGTGTCATAAGTAACAACAACATGTTTGATTAAAGATCTTAATGCAGTTTTTATAAACCAAAATATCTGTTGAATGATAGAATAAGAAGCATATTTTATGAACATTATATCTTACTAATCAATTAAAAGTCTAAATTTTTTTAAATAAAAAAATGTACAAAAAATTTTAAATATACATTTTTCATTTACATTAAAAATTTCATGTCAAATATTTTCATTACAGTACTTTTTATTAAGAAATTATTT
>JAPDSC010089193.1:25761-41341 GCA_026290005.1 Latrodectus geometricus | reverse complement strand
ATGAGCAAAAAGCTTATATATATATATATATAAGCTTTTTGCTCATTGGTCAACACTTTAATTTTCAATCCGACAATCTGTGGGTTCGAGTCCCACTTTGATCGTAAATGTTAATAATGTATCGGAATATGCTTTAATGAACTGTCATATGTAAAATGTGGCAGTACAATTATTATATACAACATATCTTTAAGCAAATATTTGCTACTAAGAGGCTACTTCAATTATACTATTTGATTAGACTTTTGCTTTATATATATATTACTCATCTTTTTTATATAGGCTAATGTCTATGAAATTCTGACAATCAAACTTTGACTTCAACTATTGGCTATTTCAAATATTATTGATTTAACATTATTTTCAAGTGCGTAGGTAATCTCAATTTTCATCATTCTTTTTACCACGACAAAAAATACATGTAATATTAGACTTCTTGATGAAGAAATTTCGCTACTATTTTATAATGCCCTGATACAATTTTGACATTTATACTTGTAAGCTAAAGGAGACTTATCCGCCTAAATTTTAAATGTCATTGTAAGTCACCAGTCATTTTTGTGATCCCAAAAATTACTGTCTTGATGCAAATATCTGTCATCTGAGACGTATCATTTTTAAGCGCCTTTCCGAAATGGGCTTAATATAGACATTTAGTATGTCATATCAAATACCCCTATATTCCTCTCAGCGATCTAAATATTATAGACCAATACTAATATAGTACAATACCGAATTTCGTTAATATTATTCCAGGTAGAGAATTCACCATGGGTAAGTGGTAGAGCCACTTTCTTTCGAGGGGAAGCTAACTGGTTCGATTATAGCCCTGTTGAACAAAAGGGTTAACAGGCAACATGGCCGTGATCGAATAGAACTGCCAACTGGAGGGTTTTATTTATTTATTTTTTTTTATATATATGTTATAGTTTTATTTTCTGCGTGCATATACGTTTAGGTATTTTTTAGTATTTTTCAGATTTCTTTTCTGGCAACATGTAAATAGTACTTATTAACTATGAAAATTCCCTCCAGTTGGCAGCATGCGGGAATTATTCAAATATTTCTCAATCAAATTCTGGTTGGGTCCTCGTTTTGGCCCACCAGTGGCCTAATGATAGGACACCGCTTTTAAAGGCAAAAAGTTCCGGGATTCATTCCAACCCCTGCAACGAGAAATGATTGTATTTCTACTTTCTGCATGATGCCTATCAGTGTGGTTGTTTTTTTTTTCTTCTTAATTTGCGACATTTGAATACACTCCATTTGTTTTGAAAGGTCTCCAGGAACACAATATTGGAGTGGAGGTTCAAATGCCTTACAACAGCCTTAGGCCGTTACGGTATAAAAATAACTTTCAACAGTCTTCGAGTGTTAGGCCACACACTATGCAGTATCTAATATTGCTCTAGGTATTATGTTTATGCTAAAGTTACTCCCACAAATGCATCGTCTTTATAGAGAGATTTAATTCAGTATGTTTCTCGAATTGCGATGCCTTCTCTTATTTCCCTTTCATTTCCTTTCCATTTACGGATGAGATAACAATCTTCAATGTAATTATTAACTTTGTCTAAGAAGAGTGGACATCAAATTTAAAGTTACTAAATTAGACTATTTCTGTAACTGCATACCAGTTTCCAATAATTACTTTACAATCACAGAAAATATTAAATCTAGAAACCAGGATAATCTCTCAACTTAAGTAAACCAAATAACAAGTTTCTTGCAATACTGAAAAAAAAAAAAAAAAAAAATATATATATATATATATATATTAGGAAAGTGTTTAGAACTGCTGATTTTTTAATATAATATTTCGTAATTTTATACGAATGACGTATTTATAATTTATATTTTGAATATATTCCACATGTTGTTATTTTGAATGTTATACAATTAGATTTATTAAGAAACTCAAACTACGATTTTTCTTTATAAATAAATACAGAGGAACCCCCTAATACTTGACTTACTACCGCCATAAGTATTATTTCACTTGGAGGACAATGCGAATAATGACCTATTTAATGTGGCCCAGCCACTTTTAGTAAACACGACAGATCTTAGTTTAAGTTATAATTCGAACTCATTATTTTCTGATACTTCATTTGTATTCTTTAAAACAATAATGTTTTCTAAATAAATACATTGTATGTAAATAACATTTTTACATGGATATTTACAGTACTCAAATAATCAGTTCTTATAATAACTTATTCGCATTTCTTTACAAAGATTTCATGCGATATACAGTGAAACTAAAGATGAGAATGCTGAAGGGCTCGTTATAAAATGCGAAAGTACACATCGAGAACTCGATGATTTTTTTTCCCCTTAAAAAACTGACTTTCGGTAAACCCCCACCAAAAAGAAAAGTTTAGTGGCCACACAGTGATAAAATGATTCTTGTGAAGTAGTTATTTACTTATTTTATGTCATTTTTTAAAAAAATGATTTTCAAACTTTATCATATTTCATTGACAATTTTTATAACATCATTAATACACTTTTATTAAATAAGAAATTGATAGAGAACAATAGGATATTAAACGGAGCAACATTATCATTTCAAATAAAATCTCTATAAGCAAATGTACTGCTGAGTCATATGTAATGGAGAAAGAGTAACCAGTTGTAATTTCCATATGAAAGCTGAATCTGTTGAAATTTTCTCCATTTTATATCAGATATTGTGTTCTAATATTTAACCTTCAGATTATAAAATAATAACAGGATACGAAGTTGTATTCCTATATTTGAATACATTTTTTTTTGTCGTGTGCCAGCCAGACTGGCAGTATGGGTGCGCTGCTCCACTTTTTCAACTGAACCGCCATTGAGTGTGGAGCCCGACTACCTCAGTACACACATGCCATAGGTACCCATTTTTAGGGTAGGCAACCATTCATACTCCATTCATATAAGGAAAGGATAAAGACAGGAGAAAGAGAGAAAGAAAATGTACATCTATGCCCAAACCGGGATTCGAACCCAGACCTCCCTATCCGCAGTCAGGCACGCTAACCACTAGACAGAGTAGGTGGCATTTAAAGACATATTCATACTAATAAATTGTCATGTAAATTTAAAAATGAATCAACTTATTTATAAATTGTAGGAGGAACCTAAGTCAGAATTTGCTTAATGTCGCCTTGAAAAAAATTACCGTAAAAATTTTCTTTCAGTGAAGTAACATAATCAACTCATATTGCTGAGAAGTGCCAAATATATCTTTTCAGAAATATGTCTTTCCAGAAGGTAAAGACCGTTTTGTTATAAAAAATGAGAAATGCAATATTCATTGAAAAACCGCAATTCTGTTACCCAGAATAAAACTACCTTTACTTCTGAATGCAATCACTTCCTGTGATACATTTAAGTATTTTTAGTATCTCATCTCTAGAATTCCTAAACTGTATTTTTCATGTTATGTTCATATTTTGCCTTCTTATATTCTTCTAGAAACTGATGCTCAAAAGGTACTACAAGAGAGGCAAAATTTTAGAGAAATTTTAAGAAAATTACTGAGAGCCATTTAAAACGGGAGTCGATAAATGATTTATGTAAGAATTGGGCTTATTCAAAACAAATGCCAACCCCAACTTTGCTTTTGAATTTCAAAAATGGCTAAATTAAGTAGTAAGAAAAATTTTCAGTGCTTCAGAATTTTCTTTCTATATTTCCCATTTTTTACTTAATCTAAAAGTGTCTCTGGGATATAAACGTTTGAATAATGTGCGAATGGACTAGTGAAAAAAATATACTTCTGCTACGTGTGAATTCTGAAGCTCATGATGAGATATGACCAGAATTTGAATGTAAGAAATTACTATGAAGGGAAGGAAAGGATGCTTAATAAATGTTGATAAATGTATAACAGCTGTTTTTCATTAAATATTGCAGTTTCCTTTTGTTAAACAAAAAAGTTATTATTTTCTGTATGACTTTTGTAAGTTATTTTAATGTTGCTTTAACTTTTACAAATTCAAATTTTTTAAAGTCATTTTCTTTTTATAAAAAAAAGAATTTATTTCATGTTCTACTTTTTACTTATTGGTTGATGCAATATTTCTAATTCGATGTAATTATGAGCCCTATTTTAGTCTCTTTACAGAAATAATAAGCGCTTACAAAATAACTCATTTTCATATGCTTCATTTTTTACATCTGATATGAAATAAAGAATACTTGTAAGAAATTATCATGATAAAAATGAAAAATAATTCAACAATGATGAGTTGAATGAAGTTAATTAATTCGTAACAAGTTTGCATTGCATGGATTTTCGCTACTCAGAACAATATATATTCACATATATGTGTTTTATTTTATAGTTTTATGTTATATTTTGTTTGTGAGTACTCACAGTTTGTTACAGTGTTTCATTACTATTAGGTTGGGGAAAAAGAAATCCATTATTTTTACGTGAACTTTTTGTAACTTCTTTCAGATTCGCTTTGTAAAAAGGTTTAAAACAGTTTTCATGTAGATTTTTAGATCTTGTGCGAAGCTACGACTGATGACATGCTGTCAAGTTTGATAATTTTTGATATTTTATAGACATTCTCGACGATGTTGTATCCATGCGAGGTGCATCTTTAGCACCTAAATATTTAAACGGAATCGACGAAACAAAAATTGTACGTAACTGGTTGTTACAATCATATATAGGACGATAAACACCTTTCACAATTTTAGCCACCCGGCTATCTTTTTCACCGTTACAAGAGAAAAACGAAAATGTATCGAATTTTCTGTTTGTTGTCTTCCATTTTTGAAATCTTGTACTCATAACTGAATTAATCAAACAAAAAAACCGCAAGAGGATATTTTAGTGGCAAATGTCACCCTTCCAATGAGCATAAATTTGAAATTGTTTGATAGATACCTCACGAGATAGCGATCACTACAGACGTCTACCGAAAAAATAATGGATAACATTTTCCCCAACCTAATATAATATATTGAAACCGTAGTAACTTTTAATAAACTATACATGTTTAAAAAGGTTTGTACTTGAAAAAAGTAAAAAACAAATTTTAAACCATTTTCGCCATCATATTACTGCAGTCAAATATTTTTATTTAATTTAATTTGTATAATTTTTCTCAAACATTTTCTTTAGTAAAAAACTAAGAAAACTGAAGACGTTGATTATTTATACTCATATTTTTTAATGCTCTTATCTTAATTGCCTTTTGAACACATATTAGAATACATACATTTTTAATTTATTTGTTAGCCCATAAAAGTTATATAAATTGAGCTACCCAAAAATACTTTTCTTTAAAAAAAATAAATATTGTCTAATTTTTATTATAATATTTATTTTTATAATTTTGTAAATTCCGGATTTAACTCATTCATAATCCAGTTAATGATTTTCCAATTTAATTTTAAACAATAAAACATCGAATAGCAAATATTTTTAGGTGGAGGAATGGCACCTACACAAATGCAAACATTACAGAAGCATGCTGCTTTCATTGGAAATTTGGTCATTTTGACACGCATCACTTTGTGATATCTCACTTTTAAATCTTCATGGTTAAAATTAGTATTATCACATAATTTTCAAATTTTCAAATGAAATGTTGAACTATCAAAAAAAAAAAAATTTGCTATCTAAAGGTGTAACACAGAAAATTTTCTATGAGATAATTTTTAATCGTAATCAGAGTGTATAATGTCAATCAATTATTTTAATTTCACTCGTAGATTGGAATCCAGACTGTAACGAAGGATGTGTGCGAAAGTCTAACGACTATGTTACAATACTCTAAACTATACTTTATATTATGTGTAAGATAACTTGGATTGTTTGTTGATCTATGATCATTTTCAACACATGGTAATTAATTCCCTTTGAACCCAAAGTATAAAGTGGGTTACGGATTATTACAAACATCATGACTTAAATTGGAATCGAATCCATGAATGTAGGATCGATTGCTTGAGCGCTAACCATTCTGTTTCGAGTTTATATAGAATTCCATGGTGAATGTATACTTTAAAGTTTATGTTGGAATTGCAACTATACAAGGCACATGCAATTCCAACATAATATAGTTTATTAAAAATAGAAATAATATTATAATAGTTCCTGGTTGTTTGTTCTTTCAATTTCTGCTAAAACTGACAACACAGTAACCATAGCGAAGTAACTCAATATCTGAACTGTCACTCCCCACGACACAAATTAAAATACCACATAAATGGGAAAATATTGGATCCTACAGAACATTTAATGTGCATTACGAAGGTCTTTGCCTGGGTCAAGTATCAAACCCGCAACTTTCTGGACAGAAAAGCGATATCTTTACCTTAAAAATGAGTCAACACGAAGCAATTGATTGATCAAGTAAATAAAATTTGAGTGAGAACTGTGCATACAAAATATGTCATTTAGAGGAATCACACTTCTTTAATTTTCAAACGATTAAATTAAATAAAAAAAAAAAATAGAGTTTTCTTAACAATAAATATTGAAAGTTTCATTTAAAAGGAATAATTTGTAAAACTCGTAAAACGAGACAACATTGAATATTTTTAATATTGTGTGGTTTTTGCATTTTCCAGAGTCGTTTAAATTCTCAAAATTTGCAGGTTTTATATCCATTAGCTATTATTAAAAATAATAAATCTACCTGATTTAGAGACCTAATTATAGAGCTAATTATGAAAAAGTCAGAGACATTTTTTTATTTTCTGAGTAATATGTGATATATTCCCACACTCCTATATATATGCGTAAAATTATAAATCTGATTGTTTGTCGCAACAGATATCATGTTTTTGCACACGAGGACTTATTAGACCTGCATCTACAGCAGGGGTAGGCAACGCGGCGCCCGCGGGCACTATGGCGCCCCCGATTGATTTTTAAAGCACCTCGCTGGACTAATGTAAATGTATTGTAGCTAGAGCGATTTACTTACTCTTGTCAAACGGCGATATACAGCAAGTAGTCAGTTGAGTTTAGGATTGTGCAAAGATTAGCAGTTTGCTGACCTTGACAGTGTCTAACAATACGCACATATTTTTGTTAGTGAGTGATTGTATTTCGAATAGCCCTCATATAGACCATGCATTTAAAACTACCAAGTAATCCGAAATAATTATTTTCTTTCAAAACACTTCATGCATAAATGTAAAGGAAAAGGAACATATTATTTTAACGATGAATGGGAACATCAATATTGTTTCCTTGATTACAAAGGGAAGTGTATTTGTTTGTTGTGTAATAATATTGTTGCGATTTACAAGGAAAGTAATATTGAACGACATTTTAAGACCGTTCATACCAATTTTGATAGTGATTATCCAATGAACTCCGAAGAAAAAAAGTTATTTCTTTAAATTCTTCAATAACTAACCAGCAAAGTTTTTTTACAAAACCACTGCAACAACATAAAGCAGCAACGATCACGTCATATAAAATATCGCATTTGCTAGTTAAGTATAAAAAACCATTTACAGATGGAGAATTAGTGATGAAGCCATGTTTGAAGCTGCTGCTTTGAAGAATTTAAAAATAAAAAGGAAATAGTTTCAGCTATAAACACGTTGCAATTATCAGCACGAACTGTTACTAGAAGAATTGAAGTAATTGCGGAGAATTTGGAGGCAGAATTAGCAAATGATATGGAAAATTGTATTTTGTTTCCGCTACAGATGGATGAATCGACAGACGTGACAAATATATCACAATTAGCAATTTGCGTGAAGATAGTATTTTCTGATTTTACAACAAAAGAAGAATTCCTTAAAGTTCTGCCATTAAAGGGAAGCACCAGAGGAGAAGATATCTTTTCTACTTTTAAAAAGTATGTAACAGATGTAAAATTACCTGTACACACAAAGGTTATCCATAATTACAACAGACGGATCACCAGCGATGACTGGTAAGAAAAAAGGATTTTTTGCCTTATGTAGACAGGATTCCTTATTCCCGAAATTTATTTCTTATCATTGCCTCATACACCAAGAAATGTTATGTGCAAAAACAATCGGTTTTCAACTCGTATTTACAATAGTAATAAAAATTATTAATTCCATAAGATTGGGAGCTATGCGACACAGATTGTTTAAATTACTTTTAGAAGACGATCAGTTCACAGATCTTCTTTTACCTAATGAAGTGAGGTGGCTGAGCAGAGGTAAAATACTTGAGCGGTTTATCATCCTTTTGCCACAAATAAAGGAATTTATTGCATCAAGAGGCGAATTTTATGAGCAATTAGAAAATAAGGATTGGCTAATTGATCTCGGATTTCTGACAGATATAATGGCAAAGTCGAATGAATTAAATTAAAAAATACAAGGGAAAAATCAGCATATCGCTGACATGATTAGTGCAGTAAATGCATTCAAATGCAAGTTAGTGTTGTTGAAATCCCATCTATTGAAAGAAATCATTATCACATTTCCCAAATATAAAATATACTGTTGAGAGTTTAAATTTGAATAGTGAAAATTTTATTGCTGCATCATATTTAGAAATTATAGATAAGCTAATAGAAGAGTTTTCTTCTAGATTTGAAGATTTTGCAGTATTAGAACCCGTTCTAAGATTTTTCATAAATCCATTCAATGTTACTGAAGATGATGTCCTTGAAATAGTCTCAGTGTATTTCGAGCTTCGTAATATCGAAGGCCTAGAATAAGAAATAATAAACTTGCAAAGTGATATTATTTTTAAAGCGCATAGTAATGACAAAATGTTTTGGAACTTAGTCGATGAAAATAAGTATCCTATTTTAAGGAAATGTGCGCTAAAAATTTATTCATATTGTGCAACAACATACAATTGCGAGTCTTTGTTCGCAAATATGAAATATTTGAAATCAAAATACCCAACAAAGGTTAATGACTCACATTTAGATAATTGTTTAAGGCCCGGGAACTCTAAATATATCCCCAATTCTAAGAAATTAGCTGAAAATATGGACACTCAAGTTTCACACTGAATTATATGTATCATTATGTAAGACACCAACAAATTAAAGTTATAAAAAATCTGTTTTTTTAATGCCTATTTATACCTGTTGATTAGCTGCAAAATATGCGCCCATGGTGATTTTCAAATTTAGTATTGCGCCCTTAAGGACAAACAGGTTGCCGACCCCTGATCTACAGTATAAAATTTATTCTGAACCACAAACATATAAGCATGAGTTTGGATTCATACCTATGAACTGTTAAATGGAATATGACAGTGTTAAATGTTCGGTTGATAACTCGGCTGTTAGTATATCAGATATTATTTATAATAATATGCTATTACATTAATAATATAAAATAAGTAATTGTAATAATAGTATTTTATTTATAAAATATTTTTTCTTCATAGCATTTTAACTTTGATTGTTTTCTGATCAAATGTTGCTATAAATAGTTTCATTTTTATTTCATTAGATAAATATTTCATATTAATAATATCTGCGACTATAATGATGCAGTCAAATATAAGATTCTTTTCTCCAAGAATAAGTAATTATTTTAATTAAAAAACAGATTTTTATTTTTAACTGAGTATTATCAAATATTAAAGAGAACCTAGATAAAAGTTAAATATCCTCAAAAGTTTGATCAAAATAATTACATTTAGTATTTATAAGTGACAATAAATATTCGGAAAAAATGGAACACCTCCTTAAATTTGATTTAAATATAAAATGAACGATCTATACTTTATGTCTTAAATCTATCTATCTATCAATCTATATCTATCTATCTATCTATCTATATATATATATATCAGGGATGGCCAAGACGTCGACCGCGAAGACATTTTTGGTAGACCACGCGACCATCCCGATAGTGATCTCGGATATTAACAATTTAATTTATGACTTATATCAAAGAATTAATTATTTAAAACAAAAATTTACTACAATTTTTGCTTTAAAACCTAAAACAAACTGTGCAAAGTAAGTCACTGAATTTATCGTTTTACTGTGGAATTGAATCGAAACAGTTTGACAAAGTGGGACGCTTAGTATATCCAGTAGCCGGCGCATGATAGCGATGCAAAGATTATATCCAGTAGCCGGCGCATGATAGCGATGCACCGAGTCGTCTAGTCCAGTGTTTCTCAACTGAATTTATTCCAAGGACCGGTAAAATATTTCGGAACGTTCGCGCGGACCGGTAATATTAATAATTCGACACAATGCATAATTTTTCTCAAAGATTCGGGAATTTATGAAACGCGATTAGGTACATAGTTGCCAGTTTGTTGTATTTTTCATCAAAGATTACATTATTTTTTAAACTAGTAAACTATTATTATTGTAATGTAGGTACTTTATCGGTGATCGGCCTATAAAAGCTGGATATTTCGCGGATCGGTAAATATTTCTTGCGGATCGGTACCGGTCCACGGACCGGTGGTTGAGAAACACTGGTCTAGTCTACCCGTCTCTTCTGGTCGTTTAGTTTCACTTCTAAGTTAATCATCTTACATGGCAAGTCGCTCGCTTCCTACCGCACTGATACGAATTTGTTTCAAAAGTGTTGAATGTTCGAACTGTTGTTCGAAACTGTTAAATTTGTTTTTCAACAACACTTCCAAAATGACTCAGCCAAGCACCAGTGCTAAGAGAAGTAAAACATACCATTATCACAATGAGTGAGAAGATTATTTCTTTTTTGTTATGAGGAAGGAGAAATGTGTTTGTCTCATATGTAACTCAAGTGTGGCATTACCAAAGAAAGCAAACGTCGAAAGACATTTTAAAACCATGCACTTAAAATACGCTACAGACTTTAAAATAGGCAGTGAACTTCGAAAAGTTAAAGAGCATGAATTAAAGTCGAATTTACATTTACAGCAATTGGTATTTACGAAACCAGGCACCAACATTAAAGCAGTAACATTGGCGTCGTTTAAAATTACAGAAGTTTTGATAAAGCGGAAAAAACCATTCGAAGATGGAGAATTTATAAAAGAAGCTTTCATTAAAGCGGGAGAAGTGCTTTTCCACGATTTTAAAAACAAATCTGAAATAATATCGTCAATAAATAATATTTCTTTGTCGCGTAACACTGAAGTTATATATAATATTTTGGAAAATTTATTAAATGACGATTTAAAAGCTTGTAAGTTCCTATCACTTCAATTTGATGAATCCACAGATATTAGTGACATTGCACAGTTACGCCTTTTTTGTGAGAATGGTTTTCGTAGATGTGACTTCAAAAGAAGAATTATTAACTATAATTCCATTGAAAGTACAAACGAGGGGACAAGATATCTACAATTCATTTAAAAACTTTATTGATAAGACAGAATTTCCAGTATATAAATTGGTCTCTATTACAACAGATGGAGCTCCAGCAACGGTAGGGAATTGAACTGCCTTATGCAATAATGATGAGGAAATTCCCAATTTTACCAGCTATCATTGCATTATCCATCAACAGGTATTGTGTTCAAAAACACTAAAGTCTAATGATATAACGCAAAATTGCCTTTAAAATCGTCAATTCAGTTCGTTCAAGAAGTCTTCAGAGATTACAATTTCGGGCGCTTTTGGAAGAAACTGAATCAGAGTACGGAGATTTCTTATTGCACACAGACGTGAGGTGGCTAAGCCGTGGTGCTTTTTTAAAAAGATTTCGTATTCTGTTACCAGAAATAAGGAATTTTCTACAAATAAAAGGAGAACACATTACTGAATTGGAAGATGGGAAATGGCTCATGAAACTAGCTTTTCTCTGCGATATCACTGCAAATCTTAACGACTTAAACCTAAATCTACAAGGAAAGATTAAATGTTTAACAGACATGATGAGTGCGATTAAAACTTTCAAAGAAACGGTAAAAAGGTATGCGTCTCATTAAGAAAACATGAATTGAGAAACTCCAAAAACATGGAGGAAGAGTGCAACCATAATCCAAACCGAGACTTCGAAGATTTCGCTGAGCACTTAGATGTTTTGTTTGAAGAATTTGAAAGAAGATTCACACTGACTTATTTAGGTCGGAAGAAATACTCAATTTTATGATATTTCCATTTAATGAAAATGTCAACATTGATTGAGCATCTGAAAAAATAGGACATTTAATAGATACCACTTCAGTCACGGTCGAGGAAGAAATTATTAAATTAAGATGCGTTATATTTCTTAAATCCAGAGCATCTAGCGATTCTAATTTTTGGAAATTAATTTCTGAGGAAATGTTTCCAAATATTTTCAAATTGATTTTGTATTTGGAATCATACTTTGGATCGACGTATCTTTGCGAATCTGCTTTTTCTACCATGAACGCCATAAAAACTAAACATCTGTCGCGTTTAACAGATGAACATATAATTTCGTGTTTACGCATTGCAATAAGCTTGTATCAGCCACAATATGATAAACTTGTCGCAGATATACAGTGTCAAATTTCATCTAAATTGGATGGTCAATTTTTATGTATATGAATACTTTGATTATTTTCGTCCGTAAATTTTTATTTTGTAAATACAAGTTTTTTTTTTCTCCTTTTGGAAAAATTAGATAATATAGCCTTTCTTCTGTTACCGAAAATAAATATATAAGCATATACGTTATTTCTGCCATTGGTAGACCGCCTTCGATTTTTTAAATGTGGAGTAGACCACGGATCCCAAAAGTTTGGCCATCCCTGGTATAGACAGCTCAGATACTGCTGGCATTACTCAAAAATTCACACTATTGAGACAGAGCGGCTCAAGCGATATTATATTATGAACGAATCAGCTAACCAAAACTGAAATGAAGCCAAGCACTAAATAAAATTTCAATTGAAATAAGCAGACAATGTGTATTTTAAAAAATTAATTAAATGGAAACTGCTTTTTTAATCGCTACATAAAATTTTTATTTAAAATAAATTTGTGTATTAAATAGCAAATTATTTATTATAAATTAAAAAAAATGAGAGCTGTAGTACAGAGGTGTACGAAAGCTAGTGTAGTTGGTATAATATATTTGAATTTTTTGTTTATTTTCGTTATCCATTATTTGACATAAAATATATTTTTAATCTTATGAAGTGGATTTGAAAGAAAGAATTATATAAAAATTATCTTTTAGCTAAGTCTGAAACTTTATCTATAAAAATTAACGCTTATTTTATTGCTTTAAATATGAGATTTCACTTTAATTTAAATACTTAAAATACATGTCAATTAAAAATATATGAATAGAAAAAGAATCGTGGTTTTGAATAATTTTAAAAGTTTAGTAATTAAATACTATAAAAGTTGACTCAAAATATTTTTCTTATTCATGAGTAGAATTGACTAAAAAAATTAAATATTGAAGAATTTTTTCTTGTATTATTTACCATAAATTTTAATATAGTTTTGTTGCTGATGATAATGTTAATAGGATATAAAAATATGTTGTAAATTAAATTCTGAATGAACTGATGCTTAATGATTTTCATTCCCCCACCCCATAGTGTACAAATTATAAATAAGGTAATGAAGAATTTGAGAGACTAAAGTCTTAAATTAAAATCGTAATGTTCTGTTATGAATGCTTGTAATTTTTCAAAAAATGTTATTCTTTGTATTCTATTATATGTCTTTTAAAATATGGTATTTTACAGGTGGTAATTTAAGTGTATAAATCCCAATTTTTTCGTGTTATAGCATTAACAGTTAAATTTTCTTAACAGTGTCTTATATCCAATAATATGCTAAATTAAAACAAAACATTTTCAAACTACAGTTAGATTTTTTTTAAAATTAAAATTAATTATCCATTTGCATTATAAAACATGCTTTAGAAATTAAGGCAGTGTTCATAATCTATTTATTAATTCAAAACCTATATAAATTTTGTTACTAACTTTTTAAATGAGATTTTGTGATATTAATACAAATGTATTGTTTTATGCAATAAGTTTCTGTGTAAAATGTTTGTTGAGTTTCAACGCACTTTGTATTAGGGCCTGCTTTAATTGTTTTTACACTTTTGCTTGTTGCTTTTCTTATCTATAGATTTTTAATATTTATTAATTTTTGTACATATAATATGAAACAAATTTCCTCATCAAATCAATAGAGATGGTGATTCTTTTACAATGACCTTATCTTAACACTTGCTCTGGCAAAGAATTCAATGGCATGTGTACCAGAACAAACAATTTTGATTTATTCCTTGCTATTACTATCATAATTTGTTATTCTCAATGAGCATTTTCGATATATCATAATATACTTTTACTAATAATATCATTGGTTTCTTTTGTAAACATATTGTTTTCAACATTTTTTATGATTCAACCAATATATGCCTGAACACAATCACTACAATAGCTCAAATAAATAACATTATCATAGAAAAATATCAATACTTAACTGGTACAAAATTTATTATGCATCATTGTTAATCCAGCAGCTATAACATAAAACAGTTTATATTGCAAGAATTATGAGAAATAACTTAAGACAGACTTATTATTTTGCATTAGATTATTTACCTAAATAGATAGAATAATCTTGTTAAAAGTGCCTTAACTTATATACAGTTTAGATTCTGATAAATATTTATATTAATTATTGCAAATTGTATTTATACAGATTTGTGTTTTTTTTTTTTTATTGTAGTTGATGGGGAAACTATTAGTAGTATAGGCAGAGGTCTTTGTGTTTTAATCGGAATTTCTAGAGATGACACAAAGAAAGATATGGATTTCATGTTAGTAAGATATAGTACAATATTTATTTCTAATCATTGAACAATATATAACTAAGATTAAAATGTATTTAAAGTATCTCTTATAATCATTATTTTTGTGTGATGCTGTCAAATATTTGAAATGCTTTTCATAATTGATGCACTAGTATGATCATCTTCAATTCATCGTTTAATTAGTACTTTAACTTTTTTCTTAGACCTTGATTACATTTTGATTAAATACATGTGCCTGAAATCTCAACATTTTTCTATTAAAAAAAAATGCCACTTGGCATAGTTTTTTTATTTGGCTTATTTCATCAACATCAGGTGTTAGAAATTTGGTTTCTGTTTACAATTGTCACTTGTGGTAATATTTTTTTATGTATAATTTTGTTATTTTAAAACTAGTTTTATTTTTCACACAAATGGATTTTAAAATTTGGGATTGAACAAGTGACGACAAGCTGCCATTTCATTTATGCAAAAAAAGTACATTTGTACAAAAAACTTCATCAAAAATGAATGGGCTCAAATCAACATTATTAAATTAAAATGTAATTTTAATCTATAATGGTTTTGTTATCACTATTTATGTTTGAGAAGTTAAAGGTTTGCAGACGAAGCTTGATTTGATGGATTGCATGTGTTATTTGTTACTGCTGAGTGATTTATTTATTTTTGTATCAAGAATTAACTTCCATTGAGTTAATATAGCTATTAGTGTTAATTTTATATTTTGTAGATGAAATGTATAAACAATTAAAATTATGTTGGTTATGGGATAATTGCACTAATATTGTGCCATATCTTTAACGGCAGAGTACTGAAACTTTTCATATTTTTCTTGTAGTATGTATAAAAAAATGTATATATATATATATATATATATATATATATATATATATATATATAT
>JAPDSC010089193.1:0-25751 GCA_026290005.1 Latrodectus geometricus | reverse complement strand
TATATATATATATATATATATATATATATATATATATATATATATATGTAACAGCTTATCTTGTAAATTCTATTTTATCACAAAATAAAGGAAATCAATTAAAGAAAATTGTAGAAAAGATAACATATTTTTCTTAGTGATTAGGCAATCATGTTTTTATTGTAAGTGGTTGGATCAATTTATACATATACATTAAATTTCATAACGTCTATCCTGTAATTCTGATCCTAAGTAGGCAATTCAATGGCCTGTACTTTGATCCTTAACAGTTTATTTATGATTCCTATCTTGAGCTTGTTATTTGTAGTGGTTCAAATTCCTTTTAAACTGTATATTCTGGTTGAAATAACCCTTACCTGGGGAAAAGTGACTGTAGAGTAATTAATTTAAAATGTGCTACTATCTCTTTCAGTTGTAACATTTATTTGAATTATGTCTATGAATTGTCAAAATATTGAAACAAACCAGATTTAAAATTTGGACTGCTGAATACTCTTTTTCAATATATCTCCTTAAGTTTTTTGAATATTTCCTGAATTATTTATGTGTATCTTGTTGTTTGAGAAACCTTTTGCAAATTGATAAATATCCAAATAATTTCTACTTTGATATTTTCTTTCTCTCTATTAAATGTTTTGTTCAGCCTCTTTTTACTGTACATTTCATATAAAAAAAATCTTGAGAGTCTAATCAGTTTCTGTTATTTTTATTACTTTATACTAAATCTCTATAGTCATTTAAAATAAATCATATTAATAATATATGAAGTATAAAAATGTATGTTAAACTAAACTTAAGCTAATTACCATTCAGTTATGAATTACATTGAAAAAGTTCATTTTAAAATAACAGAAAAATGATGTGATCAAATATCCTTTGTTTTCATTTAATTTTAATTTTTTTTTTTACATCAATTGTGCTTATGAATATTTTGTAAATATTATAAGAATTTTATGGCTGAACTTATTGTTGCATATTTAAAAGTATAAATAACATAACTTTAAATTATATAATATTTCGTATTAAATGATAAAAAATTATTTTATTAAAAATAATTTTTTAAGTAATATTTAGTAATAGTAATATTTAGTAATATAAGTAATATTAAGTAATATAGTAAAAGTAATATTTAAAAATAGAAAATGTGCTTTATTATAATGCAGAAGTACCATTTTTAATAATGCAATTAAAACAATGGTGCCAGTCCCAAAAAACTAAAGACACACAACTTTTTAATTTAAAAATGGTACTTTCACAAAAAAAAGAAAAACATGTTTTTTGATTCTTTAAAATTTTTAATCATAATATCATCAGAAAAAATGAGGCACCATTTTTTCATTAAAAATATGTTTATTGCATTTATGAATAAAACAGATTTTGTTTTCAAGTTATAAAATGAACATTTTGTCTAACAGAATGCATATTTTTATTTCACATTTATCTTTAACTTTTACTTATATTATTTTTATCATGTCTTACAGGATTAGAAAATTATTAAATTTGAGATTATTTGAAAATAATGAAGGGAAAAGGTGGTGTCATAGTGTTAAGGACAAAGAATATGAAATCTTGTTAGTAAGCCAGGTAAATATGTCAATTTTACAAGTCATAAATGTTTATTTATAAATTTACTATTGAAGTGTTTTTATTAAAGTGTAAGGTTTAGATACTGGAAATTGTATTCATATTTTATAATAAACATTTGGAGATGTTTATTATTAAATCAAGTAATGCTTTTGAAATATTGATTGGAAAAATATATTTTTATTGAATACTTTTGTAAATAAAATTATATGACACTTGACATTTTGTTTTGACATTTCTTTAGTGGTAGGCACTGCATATTTTGTTTACTTTCTTTCCAGATTTTACACATGTCCTGTTGATTTACATCAAAAAGTTAAAAACTACTAATTTAGAACAAAGATTTATGTCCGTTCCCCTTTCATTTTTTTTTTTTCATAAATTAAGTAAACATTTATTTCTGATTATAAATTTTAATACCAAATAATAAAAAATCAAAGCATTTTTAAATAATTGTAACCTTAATTTTTTTCTCTAATTATTCATGCACTTATTATTTTTATTCTCAGCTTGACTGCAAGTAATCATCAATAAACTAATTATCTTGATATTGTCTTAAAAACTTTCATCAAGCTTTTATGATTACTTTTGGTTTCAGATAAAAACAGATACTCATACATTAACATTTAATTAGTAAAAAGAATAGATTCTTTAATAAATACTAAATTTTTGAGTAGAAAGAGAAAAATTGATGTGCTTCAAAATGTAATTATGTAAAATATTAATATAAAAATTTGATCTAGAAACTTTCTGCAAAGTTAAGCTATTAGGGGAAAAATATTCCAAAAATGTAATAATTGTAAAAATAATGGTTAAATATTGTGATGAATTCAACTGAAAAGTATTATATTACAAGATCAGTGAAGTAAAAACATTCTTTTTTTTAACAGGAAATATTTCACACACATACACAATGATCACTCTTATTCAGTTTCAGTGTAATGTATCACTCTCATTGAATTTGTATCACAATGAGAGTGATACATTACACTAAAACTGGTTGTTATGATAAATATGTATACATATTATTAATCAGAAAATATCTTTTAATCTTGGAATTAAAACTAATTGTTTTACAGATTATAAGTTTAAAATGAAATGTATATAAATGTTAAATTAGAAATGTATTATATTATTAATAAACAGTACAAATTTTATATATATTTAAAAATAAAAACTGCAAAAATTGCTGGATAATTCTTTTATGCTATTCAACAATTATAGATTATCATGAAGATTTTTTCTTTTATAATTTAATAATCTTTATTTATTTGTTTGCTTTGATATTTATATTTCTTTAAATATTTAATTATTCAAAACAGTTATTAAAATACTTTACTTATTTTTTATGTGTAAAACATTCTTTTGTCATATTTTTTTTATGTTCTATTGAATAGTAATAATTCTTTGATGTGAGTGAACTAATATACTTTCCTGAACCTAGTCAAAAGTTTGACTCTACAAATTAGGTTGAAATAGCTAGATGATAATTCTAATAATTTAAAAGCTGTAACCAAACAGAAGACCCTCTCCCAATACTTGACCTGCCTCTCTCTGAAATATTTTTTCATTTGGAGGATACTGTAACCACAACCTGTTTAACATGCTCCAGGTTCTTTAGTGAATACAATAGATATTCAGTTTATTCAGGATTTTAACTCACTAACTTACAGTAATAAGAATAATGCTCAAACCAAATGGGTCTCCACAGCTTCTAATTCTTTGATGTAATATATTGTTTACATTTATTGTTATTATTATATTGTATTTATTTCATAATATTACAATTTTTTAGGAAATTTATTACTAAAAATTTATAAAATTTTTTTTCATTGTATTTAAAATTTGATTGCTTTTCTTTAACATAGAATATTACAAAATATCTTGCATTAGTACTTCTGTATTACTTATGTGACATATTTAATTATATTTTTTTCACAAGGATAATTTTTGAAATTAATGAAAAAATTGTATTTCACTGAGGTTAATGATCTCCAAAAAATAAATAAATAAATAAATAAAAATAAAAATAAATAAATAAAATTAATAAATAAATTGAAGTAAATTTTAATATGAGTAAAATTTGAATAAGAATTTTAATAATGCAGAGGAATTTAATTTTTTAATGATTTACCAACAATACATCTGAATTCTCTAATTACTGTGTATCAGGGTTGGAAAACACTGTTATAAAGCTCTAATTGGAATGATATTATTTATAGTTCACTTTAGAATAAAAGTTCTTCATTTGTTACTATTTAGAACAATTTTTTCAAACTATTCCTAATATCCTGCATTGATTTCAAAATCATTAATATTTTAGTTTATTACCTTTGAGTTTAATCATTGCATTCATTAAACTTTGAGTTTAATCATTATTTTTATTTTTACATGTTTACAACAACATAGAAAAATTCAGTATTGTTTAAAAATTTATGTGAACAGGAATTTTTTTATTACTTCAGAAGTTTGATAATTGTATTTATTTTAAAAATGCAAAGAAATCAATGTTATTAAATGTTAACCAATGAGCTAAGTGTTTTTAAAGTCAAATATATTGTTTTCCAGCCATTGTTTAGTTTTCATTTTTGTCATCTATATAACAGTATTTAATGGACTGTTTTAAAATAAATGTGATGACCTAACAAAATTAAAATATTGTAAGACATTGTTGAAATTCTTTTCTTTATATACTTAAATATTTCTTCTTCATATATTCTTGTTTCAAAACCATTGTAAGGAAGTACTGCAATTAATTTTCTAAATAGAAATTATTTCTAAAAGAAATAATTTCTAATAAAAATTCTTTATTCTCTTATTTAGAGTTAATTTTTTAAGTTAGAAAGTGGAGCATGAGTATTGTGAAATTAAAGGATAATGAAAATAGACGAATAAAGTTGTTCAGATTTTTCATTGGTTGTTAAAGTTTTCTACTCAAAATATAAGTTGAGGATGTCATTAAGCAACCATATGAAAAACATTTTTAAATTAATCTCTTAAATTTATAAGTGGAGTTAAGTTACAAGTGTGAAATGTTTTCAACTTTATTGGATATCTATAAGAGTAAGATTTTCCTGTTAGTATATTTTTGGTTGAAAGTAAAATTTTTTATTGTGATTTGCTTTTAATAATTTTCTGTTAAGATCTAATATTCATCTCTCTCTCTTTAATTCTCAGTTTACCCTTTATGGAACACTAAAAGGGAATAAACCAGATTTTCGTTTTTCAATGGGTGGTGAGGAATCAGAAAAATTTTATTCAGATTTTGTTACAGGAATGAAGCAAGCATATAGTGAGCAGCTTATCAAAGGTAGCTTTATTTATTTATTTTTTTTAAAAAAAAGTGCAAACTTAAATTTTTCAATCTAATTGACATTGCATAGCATGAAACGCTGTATTTTATGAAACAGTTCTCTTAAGTTCTCAATTTTACAAATAGTTATTTCTCATGAACTCATAAGGTGTCTTGTGTTTTAAGGTTAATCTGAAATTATCAATGAATGTTAAAGAATTTATTTTACAATCTTTCTTATAAATGGATAATTTATATTCATTGGATATTTAATTCATGAAATTATTTTGTTGTTAAGAAAAAATGAAAGAGTAAGCATCTAATAATATAAAGGAAAATATTTACACAAACTTATGTATATATATTAATCTTGATAACATATTTATATTAGCCTACATTTATACAATTATTACAAATAGTAGCGTAAGAAAAAATCAAAATTTCTGAATTTGAGTATTGTGAATTTAAACAAAAGATAAATTTTTACAGATATGTATATTGCTAAATCTTATTTGTATGTTTCCCCATTTTATATATGGACTTTATTTTTCTTATTTATCTTTTTTATATTATTTTAAATTATTTGAGTTAAGCTTTTATCATATTCAATTTCTTCTTTTTCATTTGTATATAATCCTCCTATTAAGAATAACAAAAATTTGCTTTAATTACATGATTTTTTTATTTTATTTATTATTATTATTTTTGGTACTGTTCTACATAAAGTGTTCAACTACTTTTACAATTCTTTTATTTGGAAGTGGCAAAGAAGTAAATATGAGTTTATAAGAAATTTTGTAATTGAAATTCAACTGGTAAAAAATGTGTGTCTTGTTAATTTTATTTTATTTCATGCTTGAAATTTAAATTCTTATTTTAAATATATTATGTAAATGAATTATGAGGCATATTAAGGGGATTTAAGTAGTATTAATTTTTAAATTTAATTGTGCAATTTAATATCCAAATTATATATAAAAGGAAATGTACAACTTACATGATTCAATAATTTTTAATTTTTTAATGAAATTATTGATTTGAAATCAAATTTATGGTTCTGTGTTCAATTGTTTGAAATGTAATTAATAAAATTAATCATCATTACACTTTTATAAACAGAGACAAAGTTTAATTATGCTAGAAGTGCATATTTATTCTGTGAGCATAAAATGTTTTTTAAAATAATCATGTTCATGTATAACTCTTTATATATAGATAATTTATTTATATATATGAAATATCACAAAAATGTTTTATTTACAACATATCAAAATAATTATTGAATTGCTATTTTAACATTTGTAAATAATTCAAAAGTTTAAAAGTAATTTTTTTGAATAAATTTATACTTTCTTTGATATGAAAATATAAATGTTTTTAAATAACTACATAAATTTCTACACTTTTTGGTATTGTTTAAATAAACATATTAATTTTTCTAATAAATAATTTGCTTATCAAAATTAAATTTTGTAATTTTATTTAATTTTTTTAAGTATGATTTCATAATATGTTAACCAGTTTTGTTAGTTTATGAACACTTATAAATAAGCTTTTTTGATTTTTTATGTGTGTAAGTTAATAAAAATTAAAATTTTTATAAATAATTCTTAGATGGCAAATTTGGTGCTTACATGAATGTGAAAATAGAAAATGATGGACCAGTTACAATGACTTTAGATTCTAGGGGTTCTCAGGTGATGATTTCATTATATATTTTATGACTTAGCATTTTCAGAATTTTCTATTGATTTATAATGTATTTTTCTCACTATGTGCCACTATGAATCTAAGTTCAGATCTAAATACATCTTATATGATTGATGGAGAAATTTCATGATTGATAATTTAGAGAATATGACTGCTGAATCACAGTTTATTTTTAATCAGTTTATTTGATTCTGTATCTCATGAAATAAAATTCCCTGGACTGTCCTCAGGAGATATATGATGTCTCTGATGAATTGTTGTAGGTCCTGCACTATGGCTACATGGACTGCCACATTTGTTTTTAGCAAGTAAGGCTCTTTTCTGATCCATATAAGTATTATGGAGACACTACAAATAAATCACATATTTTTTTTGTGTTGTAAAGTAACTTTTATTTTTTTTTATCATTTAGCTAAAATAACAACTGCATAAAATTCCAATCCTGGAATTATAGTTATCTAGAAAGATAAGACAAATAACTTACTATAAATGAAATTCTCTTTAAAAGTTCCAGTCTTTGAAGTTGCTTTGCAATAAATGACTCATTTACTATCAGATTTGGATGCATCTTCCTGAAATCCAGTTTGCATTTTGATTTATTTATGAATATGCATCTCATAACACAAACATTGTTCATTATTAGCAAGGTTCCAATAAAGTTTTTGCTTCTTAATACTTCTATTGAGTATATAGATCTCTCCAGTTTAAATTCAAACAGGAAAGTTTTTATAAAAAAAGTAATTTCTTTAGTCACTTCAGGATCCAAAAGTTCTAGAAGCTTGTAATTTTGTAATTTTAGAAAATACTGATTGCTTTGGTGGAGAAACCATACTCTTTAATTTAACTTGGAAAGGGAAATGTTTTGTGCTGTGTTCTTATAGAACACTTAATGGCTTTGTTTTCCTAAATATTGTTAACATTATTAGACCTTGTTTTAAATACAAAGTTATTTGTTTAATACTTTTGTAGCATCATTCCTCTACTTTTGAGAATATTTATAATAGTTCTTTTTGTAGATAACTTACATCAGTCAATAAATCTATACCATTTAGCTCATCATACAAAAAAAGTTTCTCTAAAAATTATGAAGCCTTTTGGTATTTTTTCATTTTCATCTTTTGGTATCTGTATTAGATGCATCCAAATTGTGTGGCAAGAGGCACTCACAATGTCATACATAGTCTTCTTTCCTCAAAATAATTCTCAAACATTAAGTTTGGTTATGATCAATTAAAAACATCCTATATATTTGTTTAATATCAGTTCCAAAGTTCATGAAGAATATCAAATACTATGTGAAGTTTAATTTTGTTTCTTAAAAGAATTATAAATTGCTAAATGGGGTAGATAGTATATTCTTACTTCTTCACTTCCTGAAAATTTCATTTTGGTACATTATTCCTCACATTTGTTCTGAAATTTCTTATTTAATTTTAAATATTCTGGCTCTTTCAAAAGTTGAATTTACATCTCAAATCTAATTTCTTAAAATTTCTTTAAAAACTGTAGGTTCCTTTTTAAAGATAATTTTACTATGCATCTATTATTTCTGGATTTTTTATTTTTGCAAATCAAAGACTACATGTAAAGGAACTTAATTTTAATGAACTTTTTATGTACTTTTCCCTCCATGGTAAGGAGTAATTTTATGTTAATAACTTACAAAACTAATTGATTATCAAACACTATTTTGAAGAATTTTATCTATAAGATAAATCTAACCAGGACTTGTGAAATATATCAACTTTCAAAAACTAATCTAATCAACAAAGCCTGTTTAAAGTTTTCATTAATTAATTTTACGTATTTTAATTCTGGTACATTAATCTGAAGTACTTTTAAAAGTAGGAAGCTAATAATATTTTATTCAAACAAAAAACACTGCACTTTATTTTTAAAATTACTCTTAAACTTGGAAATTAATATCTGAATGATCGATTTATTTGTAGTTTTTATTTCACCTACAACAATCTGACTAATAAGTTTTTTTCTTTTTAAACCTAAGCTATTTGCCCAATCAGTTGTCATATAATTATTCATCGAATCTTGATCTGAAACAGCTCATATATTTTTTTAATATGTTGTTTATATTATAAGGAATAAAACAGTTTTTGATTCATATAAAAATCAAAGATTTGTATTGGTGCGATAGGACGAGGAAAACTAGTGGCACTTGAAAACTCTTTGGGGATGATTCCCAATATTTTCACTTTGCATATAGGCAGTAATTCTTATTTATTTAGAAACATGGAAATTAGAATTTACAGTTATTGACCAAATGCTTACTTAAAGAATTAAAACAATAATTATTATTAATTACATCAATTCTTTATAAAGTATGCAATGCTATTAAAAGTGTCATTTTGTATATCATTTTTTTGAGATTAGTTATATATGCCAACTCATTTTTAAATATAATATTATGATGTTCAGTTTTAATTATTTTCATTTTATTTCAAGAGTGAGCAAATTTTTAAAAAAGTGTATACTCTCTAAAAAAGAAAAAAATGTGCCTCCTATTTTAAACTTAAATATTAAAAGATTAAACAATGTTATCGATTAAAGGCTGATTACGTAAATTTTATGTAGATAGCTCAATTTTTCATGTATGCCTTACTAGTGAAAATTTAAAAAATATTATTAAAAAATACAAATTTAAATTTCATTGTTAATAGACATATTCAACTGTTCAAAAACTAGTTTATTTATAAAATAAAAAGAATTGCTATGAAGCATTTAATTCTTAATAATTGTTAAAATGCCAGTACTTAATATGTAACTTGTAGTTTTTTTACCAAGTTATACATTAAGATTTGTGTGATCTGATATCATTGAAATCAGTATGCAGTTATTGTTGATCAGTATACCTCTTTGTACAAAGCCCAGAGTTGGACTGTACCAATTAGGTGGAAGCAGATGGGTGGGAGTTTTTATACTTAAAAAGCAGGGACCAATGCTTGACCAATATTTTTATTTTATGATTATTATAGATATTGGTTCTAATTAAATTTTTTCATTATTGTGATTTTGCTGTGCAAACCAAAATTGCTCTTCCTGCAGTTTTGTTATCGCAAAGTGCATGTATTTTCTTATTGACATTGGAGATTTATTCATTTACATAGTGGAAATTATAGTTTTAGAACAATGACATTTGTTATTAAATTTTAGTTTTAATAACAATTTTAGTTTTATTAAGTTTTAATTTCAATTCAGAATCACACATAAAACAGACACTCAAGATTTCATGTTTCGAAAATGCATGCATTTAACGAGATACAACTGCCACAAAAATTTAAAACCATTATGCTCATTTAATGTCATGCTATCTTATTAAATCTAAGTAATAGTTTCAAACAATAACGTTTTTCTGTATATTTTTTATTAATAGTGTATTAGTATTTTTATGGTGTATCAGTGTATTAGGATTTTAATAATGTGCATGGATTTTCATAGATTGACAAGCTTTTTCATTAGAAGACTATTATTTAAAAAAAAAAAATTCAACTTGCCCTTTTAAAATCTTCAGTGCCAGCCTTTGACACATTACTGTTGGTTTTGGTATCTATATTTCATCTGTGATGACTTTTAATAATTCAGCATAATGAGATGCTAATTGATTGTATTCATATTTTGCACATTCTGGAATAAAACTCTTATAAAATTCTACACTTAATTATACAAATTAGAAAATTCAATTTCTGAACTAGTAGTTTAAATTATTTAAAATAATGAATGAGCAGAATTCCCAAGCATATATTCCATTATTGATTGTTCATCTAATAGATCTATTACTTCAAACTGTCTAATTATTTCAAGAGTAAAATTTTTTCTAATATATTAGCATAGCAATATTTTCATCACATCCCCCTTTATATCCATTGAACAATTGTATATGCATAATTAATATTTTTCCGTGAAACGAAAATGATATAGCTTATAACTTCAAAAACTGAGCAGATGTTATAAAAATACATATTCATAAAACAGGTTATCGTTAGACACATTTTGTATGTACTTACTGCTTGCTAGAACATTTGATATTTTAGTTTTGTTTTGTTTAAATTTGGCCTTTAAATATCAATTGACATGCCAAGAATGCTAGGAACGTCTACCTATCAGTTCTATCTGAACTATCAATTATTCATTATTTAACAAAATATTAGGAGATATGCTGGAAGGTTTATTTCTCCTACTTCATATGAATAAATGCTTTTTTATTTTTATCAATTAAAAAATAAATTAAAAGAGTATTTTATTCATAAAAGAAGTCATATTTTTTTTGTTCATTATATTCTTAATCCAGTTTGTGTATCAAAAGACTTAATGAAATAACAATTTTTTTATATGAATTATAAATTTTGGTATATTTTAATACAAAATTATTTTTTTTATTGAATTTAAATTCAGATTTCTTATATTTTTTTTAGTTTTAGTAATTCTGAAATATTAATAATCAACTACACTTACTAACCACCTAAAATATTTATGATTGTAAATTTCACTTGTATGTATTACAGTCAAACATATAGTGTTATAAAATTTTACATTTGTTTTTTAAACTGTAAATTTATTTAATAATTTGTTGTGTCAAGCATTTTTTTTTGTACTAATTGAAAAATAAAAAGGACTTATTATAAATAATGGAAATTAAAAAACAGATGGGTGATGATTGTTATGGTTTAAATTTATATTTCTCATTTATAAAAAGATTTAGGGAATAACTACAATTTGATTATTTGTTTTAAAATTATATATTATTGAATTTATCATTTACTCAGAAATGAAGTATTCATTATGTAAAGATAAAAAAAATTGACACAAATATTTTAAATCTGTCCATTTTTTCCTGTAATAATATCAATAATAATTCACATAAAAATTTTCAACTTGTCAGTTTTTAAAATTTAATGATATTTGAAAAATATTTATTCATTTTTACATTCTTTTTACATTTTAAAATTTGCTTGCTATTTAAAATAGTTGACAAAAATTAGTATTCTATTGTTGGAAATTTATAAAAAAAAGCTGCATATAATGAAATAAAATAATTTCGTATTCACTTTAATTAATATAATAAATTGAATAGTTATGATTTGTCAATTATTTATCAAGTATTCTTTTTGTGTGGTTATTATAAATTATTTACTTGCTTTATATTATACAATTAATTTATATAATTTTTAAAATAATTTGAAGAGATTTGTTATTTTATTTTACTTAATTTATTATTTCTGACCTTTCTAAATAGCTTTACAATTAATTTATATGTTTAAGGAAAATATTGTGCATTTTTTTCAAATAATGCCCTAAAAACCCTTTTTTAAACCTTCATTGTTTTAATCTTCTAATTTATTTTATTTAATTAATTTTTTTTTAGAAAGAAGCTCAAAATGAGCTGAAAAATGAAGTTCCACTAGAAAGTCAAGAAACATAATATTGTACTGTTATATATATATTGTAAATAAAAATTAATAATTTATGTGACATGATAAGTTTCAGTATTTAGATTACACAATTTCCAATAATCTCAGATGCAATGTTTTGACATATTTACTGATCTATGAACATCTATATCTCATTATTTTTCAATTAAACATTGTCTATTTTTTAAACTAGCACTAGAAATTCGCTTTGAATGATTGTTTCAAAAATATAGATATTAAGCTAAACAAACTTTCAGTAAAATTTTATATGAAAGCAAAAGTGGATTGATGAAAAGACAAATAAAAAATTGGAAATAATCATTATTGAATTTATGAAAAATTTGCTATACTTTCGCTTCAGTTTTTGGGTGCTTTATTAAAACAAAAGCAGTTTTTTCTTTTGTAAAATTTGCATAGTATTAATTTCCGAAATGAATTTGATAAAAAATAAAATTTGATTAAGAGTAATCGTATTTAGTAGATCTTTTATAAAAATTGTTTGCATCTGAATTGGAAAAACAATAAGTGGTGAATATACAACTGGAAAAACGTGTAAATGAAATTATCATAGTTTGAACATGTAACAAAGGAGATTTAGGTTTAGAAATTTTAATGTTATGAATTGGTTTGTACCTGAACTTTTTTGGGGGGAGAGGAGCTTAATTTTAAATTACATCTAATTTTCATAACATTTAACATTATATTGATTTTTAGATAATCTTAAAAATAAAAATATTCAATTCTTCTTCTTAGATTTTGGTTTGTATGTCATTGGGCACCTCTGCTTAAACCAGCATTGACAAAAAAAAAAAAAAAAAAAAAAAAAAAAAAAAATCATCCAAGAAAAAAAGATAAATTTTATCCAATTTTCATTATAAGTATGCTGTTAAAAAGTGTGCCTTTCATATATAATAATTTGCCAAATATAAAATACTTATCACATGTATTAAAATTATAAAATCATTTATAACTTATTTAATCATTCAGTGTATAGATACCATTGTAGAAATATATGACAAATTGAGTCTGATTTGAAATCAGGACCCATTTTCTGTTACATATAATTCATTTATTTTAAATACACATTTCAAAAATTGAAATTATTTAATTTCTTAAGAGTTTTTTTCCTGAAATTTCTCAGTCAATTTAAATTATAAAACAACTTAAAATAAGAAGGTAGTAATAGATGACTAAAATAAATCCATCCAATTTTCTTTCTGTCCAAATTTTAGGCCAAACTTTTGATTCTAGAATAAATTTTTAAAGGACAATGCTAAAATATGCTTCTTTGTAAATTGTATCCATTGTGATTAACTCTATACACACAAAATAGATGTTTCTCTTACTTTTATTTTGTGTAGAAACTTCTACTTTTAAAATTTGTTAAGGTGACAAATAAAATTGGTGGAATTTCTAATTTTGGAGTAACTATATGTTCTTGAGTGATTCTAAAATAATGGGCTTTTGCAAGTTCCTAAATTAAATCTTTAGTAAGTGATTAAAAAATATAAAGTTTTGTTTAACAAAATTATAAAATTTGCAGAGAACTCTAAAAAATACTTATTTTCGGAAATCAAAGACAAAACTAACCTGAAATTGAAAGAAAATTGCTAGTAATGCAAAGATGTGGGAAGTAATATGCGTTTAAAATTTGCACTTCTGAATTTTCATTTAATTTATCCAGATATTTCTGTCCTCGAAAAAAGGTGTCTGAAATTTATGAGTGCAAAATTGTTTTCTGATTATTTACTGTTATATTTGCATGTAAATATGTAACATTTCATCCATAACTGGCAAGTGATCTCAAAAGAACTATGGGCAATAGAAAACTTTACATATTTGTATTCCATACGAAAACATCTATGATAATTACACTTTTCTGCTCTTAAATAAAAATAATTTTAAGTTGATTGGTATAAAATGAGTCACACTGTACAGCTTTGTAAGTGTCAGCGAAAATTCATACAGTTAATGAATCTATTGGTCAACGATTGTGTGGCAATGATACCTATTTTTATAAAAGTTTCGACTTTACAACACCAGAACAGCCTTAATATTTTATAATTTGTGTGTGTGTGTGCTGAGTTCTTACTGTAAGGGACATGTCACCATTCTTAATCCGTCTAAGAAGATGTTCACGGTACTTAGATATATAGGCTCTCCTGTAAAAATGCGTGAAAGGGACATTCACCATGGATCTTCGGACATAATGCCCCTTCTTTGCTAGCCGTCTGTCTGTACATGGTTTATTTCGATTCCATTATTCCAAACACAGTAATAAGGTCATACGAACAACTCTCTCAAGAACTGTGTATTTAAAGCTATATGACAATCTTGCAAACTTGCTGCAATTTTTGGGCTTCCTTGTCCAGTCCTCCAAAAGAGCAAATTTAATATCTGAAATAGTAGCACAAAAATGGTTGGTTAGTTTGTTTTGTTTGCTCCTTAACGGTAATTTTTTTTGTACACAAGTGTTTATTAGATCATTACCATATTCTGTACTTGTAACCGACGAGCAGCTTCTGATTAATTAGTTTCTTCTCTATCGATAACTCTTCATCATTAAAATAATTCCATGCATTAATTTTAACTACAATCTATATGAATGAGGTTTTCTTTAATAAAATTCATGTATGCTATAAATTCATAATCTTATAAATTTAGCAGTTTTAAAATATACTTCTCCGATTCAATTTCAAATTCTTCCAGTATTTTTTAATCTTTTTCATCCTTAAATAAACATTTGATGGGTGAACTGAAATCATTTAAATTACTGTGTTTATAACATCCATTCTTTAAAATAGTGACAGTTATTTTTATTTATTGCAAAAAATATGTAACTTTAATTTTAAAGAACATTGCTTTCACTTTTCGTATTTAAAAAATTAACCAAATATTAACTTTGAGCAATTAAACAATCTAAATTACAAATCCGAATAAATTTAACTATGCAGATTTCTATTAAAATTTATACACATTTAGATTTATTTACTTTTCACTTATTATATCAGAAAATCAATAAATTTTGTGATTATTGATGCACGCACGAAAAACGATTCATTATTAATTATCTGTAACTATGAAATCGAATTCAATTTGTGATCACGGTCCTCTTATTCACACATTGAGGACTTTTTCAAGAACGAATATTTCAATCTTTTTGTATCACAATATATCTAATTAATCAGATAGTTACGATAACAGGAGATATTTTTTAAGCAAATATCATCTTTTTGCCTCTTAGGAGGATCTTTCAGATAATCACATATCGCAAAAGGAGAAAACAAAAAAATTCGAATGTCTATTTCACGTTCACCAAAAATTCAAGTTTAATTTGACAGTCCCTTTTTAGTAAATGTATCTTCACTTTTCATCGTTTGTAACAACAAATTTCTATCTTCATCTTATAAATAATTTTAATCCAACAATCTACAAATCATCTTACGCTGATAAACATATTTTAATTATAGGTGTTAACATGCATTTTTTTTATTTTGATTAGAGCTTTAATAAATTTTATGATTTTTCTTGTATTTTTATAGAATTTACTTAAAATTATTACTTGTTACGTGTAAGAGAAAAAGTGATTCTAAGTTTCCTTTTGAAATATGACATTTATTTGTAACACGAGATAAGAATTTATTTCTATGACATGCATTTATAAACTTTACCGCTATAATATATATATATATATATATATATATATATATATATATATATATATATTACTTTAAAATATAAAGCCATAAATAGCAAAAGCATTTTTAGAAATCTTCTTTAAATAAATAAATAAAATTATTCGGAAAATAAAAACGCCTAACCTTCTCCCTCAATTGTGTGTTTTTTAATGAGATTTTAATGTAGAGAATGTTTGGAGAAAAGCAAGTAGTAAAATGTATTACATATTTCTAATTCCGATTTTCTAAATTTATTTCATGGTGAATTTATATTTATTTCAAAATCAATATTTTTTATTGCTTTACAATATTTTTTCACATGACTTTTGCAACGTGGACTAAAGTGTGATATTTATTGATGTGATAACAAAAACATAAGAAAACATTGCATTATTGAAGCTATCGTTGCTTCTGCACGAGAGCAAGATAAATATCGTTCCATTGAAGTATAAATTGTTTCACTTAAAGCAATAGTTTATAGAAATTTTTTCTCATTGAATCGCTTCAGCAAGCAGAATTTTTTTTTTAAAGAAAATAAGAGAAAGTTATGATAGAATTTTTATTTTTATGAATACATTATTCCAAGCTTAATGAAATCTATATAAATGAAATCATTTGTCCGCTGAATTTTTACCTGGAGTTGCATTTGAGAACAGTTTCACAGAATGGAGAGAAATTCTCCATTCTGTGAAACTTTAAATACAGTTTCACAGAATAGAGTAAATCGATTGTAGCAACAAAAACTGAATCGAAACTAAAGTAAATCAATTGTAGCAGCATCTTGGTTTCTGGCTTACCTAAAATAAAAGCTGTTTCATTTCGATTATAATGCTTTTTATTAATTTAAAACATAATTAAAATCTGATTTGAATTCCCTGTAAAGTTGCTTAGCCCACAGAGCGTAATATTTCGCCCCGGAATTCTTCACGCGTCAAGAAAAAAACATGTTTCTTTTGCTCCATTTAAAATTGTCATGTATGCATAACCTTTGGGAAAAAAAGAAATAATATTTATAGTTTCGAATCCTACCTTTGTTTCTACATTCCCACGATGTAATTAAGAAAAGAAATTTTAATTTTTTCTGTTTTTGAATTTTTATTTTATTATTTTTATTATTTTTTTGCTTATTGCAGCGCATACATTTAAATTTCGTCCAATAGATACGATAGATTCTTCCACCGATAAAAAATCTATTTAAATGCAGATGAAAGCTGTTACGACTTTAATATTTAATAACATTGTAACCAAAAAGTGATTTTCAAGCATCTATATGTAATATCTTATTTTATGGAACAAGAATTTCAAGGTTTCGAAAAAACTACGTAAACAGTAAAAATAGTATTTTTAGTTCCTCAAAAGTGTATAAGTGTTCCATTTACGAATATGGAAGGGTTTAGTCAACCAGTTTTCATTATAAACTATAAACTGAAGTAAATCGATTGCAAGATTTAGGAAGAATGACAGAGAATAAAAATAATGAATTCACGTTAGTTTTCTGAAAAAGAAATTTTTCTACTGTTATGAAATTAGAAGATTCAATCTCTATCTCAGTCGACGATTGTCACGTTGAGAGGACCCATGTTCTTTATATTTTTGTAGGTTTTTATTTTCTCTCCCTTTATTAACCCTTCTTTGCATAATGGGGGAAATTTCCCTCATAACCTATAATGCCCAAAAATTATATAAAAGAACAAGTTCACTTTAAGTTGATCATGTTTGGATACCTTTTTAATGTCCATTGCATAAAAAGAAACAAAGCTGTCAAAAATAAACAAGTGTCATTATCAGTGAAACGAGCTTAAAGTTGTCTCATTCCGCTGTTTGTTGTAGTTGCAATAAACGTATGATTTCGTTTATAATTTTGTTTTATTATATTAGAGTTTCTATTGCTAAATAATTGAAAATGAGTGGAAGAAAGGTTTGTAACACGTGTTTCTGTTATTTTCCTCTTTTATTTCTATTTAGTACTAAGCTAATGATCTAACTTTGGATGATGATGGAAATTTTTAGCATATTGTTTTTTGCTAAATTTATACTATAAATATATACTAAGATTTTTTTAACCATTTTTCCTTTAATTTTGAACATGAATTATATCAACTTAATTTATTTCACCAATAAAGAAAAAATCATGCAAAGAAGGGTTAAAATTTTGAGAAGGTACCAGCTCAAGTGTCCATATCGTCACACGGTTTTAATTGAAAATTACAAAGTGATTGTTTGTATTTAACGTCTTTGTCCTGCAAAAATAAATATAGGATGCTATAAATGAAGGCAGTAGGACGAACAAAATAAAAGTATGCGCAAGGGCTTATAAATCTAGGACGTGATAAAATCCACTATTTTGAAAAAGAAAGCTTTGAGTTACTTACAAAGCTTTTATCTGAAATTTTATTTGATACGCATAAGCTGAAATATTGTAGATTTTGCTTTCATTTATCAAACAAGGTGAACGATAATTTTTTTTTTCTTTTCTTAAAAACACAGCTGTTTATTAAATAAATAAAAAAGTACGAATGATCGATAATATTTCGAATTATTTCATATGCAGAGAGATATTCAAATTTTTCATTTCTCACATTTTCTCGTAAATTCTATTCCAGACTTATCATAGAATATACCAGATAAAAAGAAATATTCCAGATAGGTAGAAAGTGAAAGAAATCCACTTAATTCGAGCGGCGTACTGAGGGAAATTCTATCAAGGAGAAAGTTTGTTTTCCTGCGTTGACTTTTAATTTAAAATAAATCCAGTTCATCGTATAATTTTCTTATTCCTGAAGGTGAAAACTAAAGTGAAGTTAGTGATAAATAAAGCTACGCGTTTTTCTCTTTCCCCCTCACTCTCCGATTCCCAAACGTAAACAAGGCCAGAAAAGCACGTGGTGGCTTGGACTGGACTACTTCGATTTCTACTATGTTGAGAAAGTGAATGTATGTGTGACTCGGGTTTCATTTCTTTTTAAACTTGGCTTACTAGTAGGAAGCACCGGGCGCATTTCTCGCTGTTGATTTCAGCGGCTACGAACTAAGCGGCCTCTTCTGGACTCGTTTGCAATGTTTCTGTTGTTGTGCTAAGAGATTTTTGAGAGGTCTTCCCTATGTCTAGTCTTGATTTGTCTACCAACCAGCTGTGGCAGACTTTGTCGAAGGATGTTTACACGCAGGGACGTTTGGAGAAAGGTTCGACGCAGGAAACCATTCACGAAATAAGCGAAAGTTTCACGGAATCTCAGCCTATTCTGAAGAAAGCTAAAAAGCAAAAAGGTTAGTTCAGTTATCATTTTAGTAGATCTATTATATGCTTTTTTTTTTTTTTTTTTTTTTTTTTTTTGCAAATTTTGAAAATTAATGTTTTTTATGAGTGATGAAACATTGATGTAATTGCAAAACGGATTTGTTTTTTTTTTCTTATTAAACATTTCCTTTTTAGTGTAAATTATATGATCACATATTTCCTAAAAAATTAATCTTCAATTGGAATCTGTATTCTGGTTTGCATCAAATATTATCCTGTTTTGAGAACAAAAGAAATATTTTAAATTAATCCTGATTTTAAAAACATTTAATAAATTTTATATCTTCTGAACTATATTAACATTAAAAATTTTGAATCATTTTTGTTATATCGTCATTCAAATGCATAGGGCAAAAGGTTGTATACGAAAAGTACGGATCACAAAAACATGTAATTTGGAAGAACAAAACAGTCGACCAAAAGTATTCGATTTTTCTAGTTTTTGCATTTGATGTTTTATATATATATATATATATATATATATATATATAAATTAGGTTGATATTTTTTATAAGCAATTATTTTCCTAAAGTTTTTAGGTAATATAAATCATTTTTTAAAATTCTGTTTTATTTAACACTGGGGTTATAGATAAATACATTTATAGAATTTTATAGGACTCCTAATTTCAATGAAAGGAATTTTAATTTTGTTTTACAATACACTTCTGATTTTGAATGTCAAAGTATTTTTATTCAATAATTCTTTTTGTTTTGTTCATAATTTTATAATTTTTTCAACTTTTATTTTTGAAAAAAGTTCTTAAATTAAAATTAAGATTGAATGAATGGAGAAAGAAATCATTTCTCATTGTATTTCAGTGCTAGATGTGATCTGCAATTAAAAGTTTAATTTATAGAAATAAGTTTTTGAATCGATAGCAAAATTTAAAAATACATTTATTTTGTTATAAAAACATGTATGGAAACATCTGAAAATTGTTACGTTACCAAACATTTGTCTCTACTAGCTGTTAACGGATAATGCTAACATATTTAAATAATGTTAGAACTTCGTACTCTACTTGTATTTCTGAAATGACTAAGGATCTCCATTTTCAAATTCTGTTAATCTCGCCTCTAATAAAGCATATTTTTCACGTGTAAATAAACTTAATACTTAGGATTTCTTATACTTAATACTTAGATTTTCTGAAAAATCCTAATTTTCAAATTGTTACTCCAGAAAACTTTCAGCTGCATTATACAATTTTCTTTTTCAAATCAAATTTTCATTGAGGAAATTGATTTAAGCCATTTGTGCTACAATTGAAAATGGTTTGAGTTAATTTATTTAAATTACTTTCATAGTTAAATTAATTAGATTATAAATGGTTTTATCTTAATTACAGTATTGAATTTTCAAATTAAGATGATTAAAGAATATTTCTTAGTTTCTAACATTTCGCAGATTTAATATGAATATCAACACATAAAATCTTCCATTTTTCATCTGTTATCATTTCTTAGAATATTGAAGTCAATGTTTTTTTTTATGTAAACCTGAGATTTATAATGTTTGTTTCATATTCTTTGTTTGAAAATAAGCTTTATCATTTAAAACATTCCGGTTGAATCAGACTCAAACATAATTTATGTAGAGGAGAAATTTTTATTTATGCCGCTATCTGGAGATTCATAGTCGACTATTAACAATAATTTGGACGATGCATCCAAAGGCTGTTGAGTCATGACCGTGATCTTCTCTCTAAACTTCTATAGATAAAAATTTTATTTTTGGGATCGAAAGGCAGAAAATTTTTATTTTGATTCAATCAAAAACCTTTATTTTAATATGGAATATGCATATTAAAATAAACTAATTAAAAATTAATATTCCTCTGGTATAATATTCCTCTGGTCAAACTCTTAAATTTCCTGTGTCTCTTAAGAATAATTAATCCCTCTGTAGTCTATATTAACAAAGCGTCTTTAACTGCAACTATATAGCTGATGCAATCCAACAGATGCTTTTATCCTTTGTTTGTTTTGATATGGCGCAGCTTATCCTTTTTGGACCTTGCGCCATGAAACCCAACCCAACCAACCAACCTTTGTTTTGATATAAACACCTAGTTGTGGTTTAGAATTTCGAGGCCTTCTCTTCTGATCGGGAATCTGAATTTATCAAATGTTTTCATTGTTCTAGTGCGACAGATATTGTTAAATAAATGGATATTGTTGCTGATAATCTGTTTTTTAGTTTCAATGAGAATAATTTATGCTAACTTTTGTTTTAGTACATATGATATTATAATATTTTCTGTTATATTATCTGAGTAAGTATATCAATAAACTGTTATTTTGATTAACGGCAACTTAAACCTACAAATACATTATCGTCAACTATACGTTTGTTATCTACGTCAAGATCAAAATCTCCACCTTCCAAATCTCAAAAACAATTAACTATGTTACCATGGCTCCTATTTTGCAGCAGAGAATTCTTAATACAACTTCAATTTATATGATTTCAAATGTTGAATTGTATTATTTATTTTAATAAAGTGGTAACTATTTAGCTGTGCCAGTATAATTCCTTGTATTTAGCTCTGAGTTAGGCGTAATCAATTAGTAGAAGCAGCTGGGTGGAAGTCTTCGAAATTTTAAAAGTAAGGATCAAGCAGAATGCCTTCTAATACTTGACCTGCTTCTATCAGATGTATCATTTCACTAGGAGGACATTGCGAGCGCGACTTATTCAATGCCTTCCAGCCATGTTTAGAGAAAACGACGGATTTTTGGTTAAGCCGAGATTTGAACTCACTACTCGATAAGAACGTCATAACCAACCATATCACGCAGCTTTGGGGACTAGTTAGTTGAAACGAATTAGTTTGTAAACTGATCAGTCAAAAATTTCGAATCTATATCGGCAATATAAATAAGTCACATAGATTTTTCTGCAATGAAGTTTAGAATTATTTTCCAGAAAAAATGTTTAGTTGGTTTTGGGGAAAAAAATATCGAAAATTTCATTTTGTAAGACAATTTTATGCTTACAGATATCAAACTTAGGGATTAATCTGCCTTGGGATGTAAAACTGATGGATTTGTAAAGCTAAAAACACAAGTATATATATATATATATATATATATATATATATATATATATATATATATATATATATATATATATATATATATATATAAGGTTTTTAACACTTTAGATACAGTAAATATTTCTGTCAGAAAGTAGCATTTAAAACAATATTGCAGAAATAGACTTGTTACAAATGTTTAGAATTCGCACTTTTATATTAAATCAGCTTATCTGGCCAAGCGAAGTATATGAAGGCAGATTTCTGTTATGCAAAATTTAAAAATTAGAAAGGACTAGAAAAATTAGAAAAGAAAACAAGGAAAAAAAGTGCATTATTTTGAGCTATGCTGATCACAGTCCAAATTGTAAGCTATGGATGTTGAAAAAAAATTTTTTTTAAGGATTTTTAATTAGTCTTCATGAAATCATTGTATTTACATTTTTTACATAAGAGTCTAGAACAATTTTTTTTTTATTTTGTCTACTTTGATAACTCATTTTCAGAGCTATTTTGTCTACTTTGATAACTCATTTTCAGAGATCTTCAAAATCTTCAGCTAGGAATAAAATTCAAAGAATATATATAATTTATACGTATTAAATTTTATTTAAATTTTCAAAACTTCGTGAAAAGCTTCATTTTTATAAACTTCCTGAAAAGCATTATTTCTCATATGTAATTATTTTATTTCAACTTCAACATCTTTTCTACTTTAATATATTTGTCCCCATTCTTGCTTAATTAATTCAGTTGATGACCATTTATAAAATTATATTAGTATGTATTTTAGAAATTAATCAATGTTAAGTGATATTTCTTCAAGGTATAGATAATAGTAGCACTTAAAATTATTTATCTTTGTCTTTATAAAAATGAATTATTAGTTTACTTTATGAATGATTTATATCTTTATGAATATTAATTTGACCTTATTTTTGTCACACCGGAGTGATAGCAAATTTTATACTGAATTATTCAAAGATTAGCTTACTAGTTAGGTATATCGATGAATTATAAGCTTGCGGGTGCGCGGTAAGGTTAGAAAATAATGAATTCAGATATGTCCCTGCATAATAGATAGCTTAAAACACGAAAACTGTTTTCTTTATAGTATCTATATTAGAGATTTGGTTTCCATAAGGACTTCATAAATAATGCGTTCATAATAAAGTTCTTCGTATAATTAAATCGTAAATTTTTTTTAGCAACACAAGTTAAAAGGTAACTAATTAAGCGTACAATGTATGATTAAATCAAGAATTTAACATAGATTTTCCATTACTTTTTTGGATCGAACTTGGAATCTTCCATTTCGAAAACTAGTCATTCTACTGAGCCATGATTTCGGATTATACATAATTTAATAATGGTCGAAAATTTTATTCCATTGTAACTTATTAAATTTTATATTTATTCTGATTAAAGTAATTCGAAGTATTTGTATTTACACAATGATATTAATAGCTGTTCAATATAATGTAAACTAATAAATAAAAGTAACTCTCACTTCTTGAAACTTTTGTATGATGTAAATATACACGTTTCTATTCAATAGATAAAAATGTGTCGAATGTATCATGTTCTTCTGAAATATTAGTAGTATTTAAAATTTAGAAGTGACTATATCAATTGTATTAGCATGTTATAAAGCTTGTGAATGGGGCGGCTGGGTTATGTTTAAGTATTTATTTTTCTAATATTTTCTGCCCGACATGCCTTTAGTTTATATCTATTTATCTTTGTTAATAAAGGAAAAATTTTTTTAAATAAAATTCTTATTGAAATATTAATAAAACTAGTACATTAGTTTAGTAAGTTAAAATTACTGCATATCAAAATATAAATTACCTACTTGCTTCGATAATCAATATTAAATTACAAATCTGATATTAATTTCCTAAATTCTTTCTTCGAAAGTGACACAGATTTTGTTTAATCTGAAACTATTTTTTCCATGAATGGGTCAACCCGATAATGGCTTATCATACGCCAAGAATTTAGGTTTCTTTGCATCATCGTACTTTTAACTGAAGAAAGATAGGAAAGAGTGACTAATCAAGCAGTGATAATCTGGTATTGCTCTGTCTATACTGAAAATTTTAATTCCCCATTTGGTGCGGCAAAATTCGGTTCCTAGAATAAAGATTGTAATCAGAATTGCACTTCTTCTAGGTATGCCTGAAATTGTTTCCAACAAAATTTCATAGAATATTACTCAAGGCGGATGCGAATAGTCTACTGAGCAAATCAAATGAGACATTAATTGATCGAATAATTGTTCAGAAAGTTTGAGAGAATCAGATATTGTTAAAATATTGGAATTTTGTAAAATACAGAGTTTATATACCATATTTGAACGACACTTGTTTATATTTCTGCATAGAAGTGTGTCGGTCATTTAACGAAGCTCTTACATTTGTTTCAAGCAATAACATTTAAAAAGAATTTTTTTTTTTGTATAACAAAAAAATATGTAATAACAAAAAGAATTCTTTTTAAATGTTATTATTTATAAAATGTAGATTTGAAATTAATGAAATTAAATTTGTACTTCATCAATAAATTTTAAGTTGACTTAAAGGTGTTAAAATATTCAATTCAATATATATTCAGGTCTTAGAAAAAATAGAAATAGGAGTCTAGTGGTTAATGACTTTTCAGATTAAAAGATCTTGAGCTAGCTGTTGTTTAACATCACCAAGTAAAACTTCTTTGTAATTCAATCTTGCTCATATGTCGAGATGAAGGACTTTGTAGTTTTATAGTTTCGAAATTATATAGTTATAAAGGGCTTTGTAGTTTCTTTGCTTATCATAGGGAATCCTTACTATTTATGAAGTTTTTCTGAAGGCGCAATGAGCGCAGCTTGTCCTTTTTGGACCTTGCGCCACAAAACCCAACCAACCCACCAACCTGAAGGCGCAATGTATGTTAAAGAAAGTCTTGCAACAACTTTCATTTGTTATGCAATATCAAGTCTCTAGAAACTGTTTTGTATCAACAGTTTTTTTATTCGATATTACGACGATAATCTCGAACCTTTTGATGAAAATTTAAAGCAACAATTAGTCTTCTTTGTATAATTAAAAACATACGTTAATATAAACATATTTTGACAGATGCCAATAAAACTAAGTTAAAATTTTGTGCTAAAATTTTTTCAGGGTTTTTAATCAATATGATAAACGATTATTTAGTTGAAAGGTAAGGAATGATGATAAAAGGCCAAGGATTAAAGTTTTCAAGTTAAAGTATTTTTTAAATTCTATTTAAAAGATTCGAAGGTTTGGATGGTCTGTTTTTTTATTTTAAACTGAATTTAGAGAGAAATCAAGATAAAAATGAAATTATATAAATAAGGAAATGAAGAGGTATGATATTTTAGTATACAAATAGCTTCTAGAAAATGGAGTTATCAGAAATTTAGATAGACGTTTTTTATTCTGTCAACAAATAATCTAATCTTAGAAATACAGATCGATGTTTGAAGGCCGAATTTTTTGTAGTCGTAACAACTAAAGTGTCTTCTAAGTCGGTGATGAGTGCGAATACACAAGCACACAGCTTGAAAAGAAAAAATTCTCTTAAACCTGTTTCTAATTTTATTCTTAATCTAAATTTTGTTTCCGTGGTGATATCATTAATTCTGAAACAAATGTTACAAAAATAATCTTAAGAACTAATTGCTGTTTAAATTAAGAAACCGTTTACGAGTGATTAATGT
>JAPDSC010089190.1:0-26640 GCA_026290005.1 Latrodectus geometricus | reverse complement strand
ATAGGGCTGTGTGGTCTGGTTGCTTAGGGCATCGTTCTCCTTTTTTTCAGAGTAGTAATCGCTATATCTTTGTTTGAAATGATATCTGTTGGAGTGGCAAATCAAGTATTGGGGTTCTGCTTTATATCTGCTTCTAATTTACGAGAACTCTTACCCGGCATTTGCTAATTAGTAGAGCCTACTAGCGAGAAGAAAGGAAGTTTGTTAGTGCAAAAATTTATAACTTTAAAGCAAAATCCATTCAATGAAATGAGTTTACATCACATAATGGACACCTCAATAAACGAAGTCTCTTCAAAGATTTTTCAACATCGTGCATTATTTCATTTCGGAGAATTTTTCTTAGATATTGATCTTCAGATTGTAGAAGCCAAGAAAACTGACAAGCATACACCTCGATATATGTTCATGGACATAAAGCAGAAATTCGACAACCTTCTTTCGTTGTTCAGCACAGATAAAACTTAAACACTTTATTTTTCACTCCGAAAAGCACAGAATTAAAATTTGGTACACAGTTTTAGTAACAATGAAATTCTTTCAAATAACGTTACATTTAAATGAAATTCTCATCCTATATCAAAGTATCCTAACAAACTATTATCTCTCAATGGATACATTTTAAAAAAATATTCCAGAATAATAACTGTATGATGCAGTTATTTTAAATTTTTTTTCATTAAACTAAACTTCATTATTTCATGGATATTTGACACCGCTATGATCAATGATTCCAAATTTTGGGAAAAAAATTGAAATGGAAACTTTATTTATGTTTACTTTCCAAATAAAAATAAAATATTACAATATTTGAGTTTATTACTATATTTTATATGTTTTAATCTATAACAAATTATTATTCCTTTTTGTAGAATATTCAAATAAAAAGGCATAAAATTAAGAATAACTATAACACAAAACACTTGAATTCGTTAAGCCATTTGCATGAAAAAGACTTTTGTGGGAGAAACAACAATCACTTTCAAAAGTAAATTTCCAAGAACATATAGACACAAGGAAAAGCAAACTTAAACACATTTCTCTAAAACGCCGTTCTTTGGAAGATGATAAAGAAGTCGAAATGATTCTGACAGTAAATGGGAATGGTTTCCATATGTTTTCCAGAAACATGAAAGTATGAATTGGAAAGATTTTGAGTAACTTTTACAAATGCTGCGGACCTTAACGTTTCACAAATAAATTTCCGAAATAAAATTTTGTGTAGGAAATATATATCTTTACTTTTATTCTTTTATCTTTATTGTATCCTTATTTTAGACCACAAAATTCTCGTAATTTTTTTTCATGAATTTCTATACTTTTGCAATAATGTCACGTATTCTTATAAATACAACAAATTAATTTTTCTTGGTTATTTTCATGATTGCAATAATTTTTCTTTGCTTTATTTCGGAGATTTTATTTCTTAAAAGCAATAGCTTACAAATAGAAAGTTTCTTTATCAAACAAAATTATCATATTTATTTAATAATAACCCTTTTATTATTTAGTTTATAGTTAGTGGTTATCATACTATAACATCATATTTACATTAGCTAATCTTTGAATTTTACGAATAAAGATAAATTTGTTTAGGTGAACAAAATTGGATATCATATTTGATGAGAAATTCTGTATAACATTATTATAGTTCTTAACTTATTGCTTGTAAAATTGCAGTGAAATATCAAGACATAAGCATTATAAACTAAAACTGGTTTATTTGCATTTATAGTTGATAAACATATTTCAATCATAATTAAAATTATAATAAAAATTCAAATAATAAATAAAAAAACAGAAAAGAAAAAGTGCAATTTGTGCGCAAGTGACTAGAAAATGAATAACATAATATTAATAAATTTTAGTATTAATATATTTTAATTATATAATTAATACATTTTAATATTATATAAATCTAAATACTTTTGAAGAAATAATTTATAAATCCTTTTTTTTTCTTTATTGCATTTCAAAAAGTTTTAATTTATTTCCTTTTATTCATAATTGCATTGTTACTTCTATTTTAAAGATCTTTTATAACATTGCATAATGCGAGATTACATTCCTCAAATTGTGTTTTTTAAAATGATCCCAAATGTGAAGGCAAGAAAAAGAATTCCAACAAGATTCAATTTATGAGAGAAAGTATCTTACAGAATCGTATATTTTGAGTCCAAATACTGTCAACAGATCAAAAGTTCCTGAATTAATTGTTAGACTTATTTAAAAGCAACTCAAGTGTATCGATAAAAATTAATCTAAAAATTAAGATAAAAATTAACGACTAATCTCCTTAGTTGCAAGTAATTGATGAATTTCCAGTCACTAGTACAAATTTATTCTATATTGAAATTAATACTACCTTTTCCAAGTGAAATGTAAAAATAAATCTAAATAACTCTTTCAAGCGAATCAAAATAGAGAGACTTATCAGCAGCCAATAATTATTTAAAAGCCAGTTAATTAAAAGTTCTATCACAACTGACCAATGAAATAATTTTAAGAGACTTTAAATTAATTTTATTGGAAACGTTTTGGCCTAACATATTTCTCGTGACACCAATTTAGTCGATGTGGTAGCCAAATATTTAGCACTCTTTCCTTAAGTTCATAAGTTTCAATGCCACCTTGGGTTTAGATGTCTGTAGTAGTATGGAATACATTTTAAACCGTAGGTCTCTGCCTAATATATATACATATACATATAATCAAAATATAAATATATATAATCAAAAAATGTGTAACACATTATTCTGGGCACATTTTATCAGATACGATTTGACTTTTAAAATTTTCAGTAAAAATACATCCCTTATATGATCAGCATTTTGAAATGCTCAGTGAAATTTTGAGAGAGAAAGAAAAACGCTTTAGTTCATAAGTTTTGTTTGTTAAGTAAAATATAATATTTCGAAATTAATTGACAGTCTAGGAATCCATGTTTTAAAATATTTCATAATAAATCATCTCGATGTAACAATTCGCGTCACGTAAATGTGAGTTTGACCATAGTTTATTGGCCCCCGAAATAGAGAAGATTTCAAATTTTATCTCCTAGGTATCATCAGAGCTTCGAACGAATCTCGTTAAATTTGGGTACCAACCGATAAAAGTTTCTGGAAGGTAAAGAAATGTAATAAAAGAGTTAAATTACAATATCAGTAGCTATTATCTCAATTTACACTTCTGAATTGAAATTTTCGTAAAAGTTTGCAAAAAATATATTTATTTAATATCTCATTTTTTGCATAGCTAATAAGGTTAATTACACCGACTTGTGAGAGAAATTCTTACTAAATGAAGACAAATATCATAATAATATGGAAACTGCTATATTCATTCATTTGAAAATTTATTGTTCTTTATGTGGGATTAAATAATTTATTATGAAACTAAAAAATGTTGTAAAAAAATTTTTTTATTATTGATTCCTGTTGGAAATAAAAACTAGAACGTTTTTATTTATAAGATGTCATGTAATGATCTTTAGTCCATATATTTTATTTTAATAGTTGTAATGTTCAACTGTTTTTAAAATATTAACAACTGTGCAACCAATAATGAAATAGCCAAAACAAGCTGCACAAATTAATAGCTGTAATAAGCTTACTTCAAAAAAATAATTGTTCGTTCTAAGTAAACTTAAAACAAGAAAAAAGGGATTTCCTACAATAACTTTCAAAACAATTTTCAAAATAAATTTGTAATATAAAGATAACAGATAAACATAACTTTATAACAATTTTAAATTCATAATTGTACGTAAAGAGACATTTGTGTGTGAGCTTTCTAAATTTCAAGACAAAGTGCTTAGACCAATAAAATGCGCCATTAAGAAATTGAAGCACAAGAATGTCTTGTGAAATCTTATTCATTTTCAATCAAGAAGAACCATTACTAAAAAGATATAAAAAAAATTATTTGAATACATCAGTATAGTTAAATTAATTAACTTTAACAAATTCCTTATTGCAATCAGATAAACTAGTTTTCCTTAAAAGTCCTTTCTATAATAGGCTAAAAATATTCAACAAGATAATATATTTAGTTTACGTTAATTTCACAGAAAAATTATTCTAGACTTCCTCTGAAAATTATGACACTTGTCAACAGTAATTAAAATAATGACAAGTTCACAGATTCAGTTACTTTTATTTGTACATAAATTACCTCGTATGAATAGAAATTAGAAATCATTTACTTTGATATTCATAGAATTAAATGCATATCTTGACTGGTAATCAACACCCTCACATATTATCTATTTAGCATAAATCTATTTAATTTTAGGATAATATCATTGTTAAAAGAGTGAAAATTTAAGCGAATAAAAATACTGTTCTACACATTTTTGATTAACTAATTAAAAAATGTTGCATACACTTTTTTAATTAGTTATGTAAAGTTTGCACAATTTTCCGCAAACAAAATAAATTTAAAGGAATATAGGGAAAATTTAATTAGCTGTTTTTCTATTAAAAAATGTCTTAAGTGTTACTTATTTGAATATGCGATAGCTCATATTTAATTGCAGTTTATTACTAAATATAAAATCAAGTATTTTTATTCGTTTTACTAAAGTATGCTTTCATTTTTAGCAAATCTTTAATATGTACTAATTCAAAGAGCATGCAAGCAAATTAAATTCTCATACACAGTATTTAATAACTCAAAGAATATTTAAATTTTATAAACTGTACATGTATTTTTTAAATACAATTCTTTAATTTCAATAATAGTTTTAGCTAATATTTTAAAAATAGAATAATGAATTTAAAAGAAATTATGTTTCAAATATAAGAATTTCGATAAAAATTATCAAGATAGGTTAAAATCAAAAACTAATTTTACAATGCACAAAATAGTTTAAGAATATCTACAAAGTAATGTGATAATAAATACTTTCATCAAGCTATTAATAGACAGATAAAAAAATGAAGAAAATTTTTCAATTTGAAATTATGAAATAACAATTTTGGACTTAACAAATTTTACATTTCTTATTTTAAAAATGAATATCTACGACCTAAAATGTAAAAATTGAGCTATATAATTACATGTACTTCTCTTATTCAATTGAATTTTTAAAAAATTAGAATTATTAGTAATTTAGATTAATTTTATTGTTTTTAATAAAATAACCATTAAACAATTTATAAATATTCATTCGAATTTTCAAATTTACACCACAATCAGTTTTCATTTGGCAAGAAGCTAAGAACTGCTCTGGTCTATCAGTACATTCAAGTCTTCAAAAAAAACCGTTAAATTATACATATTTTTAAAAAAAGAAATGTTTCATAAAAAAATGAGAATTTTTAAAATAGTATTACATATTATCAATTTAATATTAAATTACCATTTTGTTTCTAAAATAAATACTAACTCTGAAATATTAATAAGATCACATGATTCACTGCTTTATCTAATTACAATGCGGTAAGAAATGAGTAAAAAAAGATAATAATGTATAAAATTTCTGTTAAAGCTATAATTTGAAATTCGTAAATAAGTAATTATAAAAGAAGTTCCTTTTTTTCTTATTAACGAATTAGTTAATTTGATTTATGGTTTAATTCGGACATTTTATTTAAATTCACTATTATTATGTGCTATATCATGTTATAAAATATTTAGATAAAAGAATATTAAACACACAGATCTATAAGTAAGGAAATTAATAAATTGGTAAATATACAATTTAAATTATTGATATTTATTATTTATTTTAAAATGAATTATTTACATTAAATTATTCTTAATCTGCGTTATTTTATGAAAATGATATCAATAAGATTATTCTTGTTAGCTTCCTAAAAAATTAAATAATTCTCTTAACAATTGTGATTTTTGATATTTAACGTTTTTAAGCATCACATTGTTTATTTTTTGTATTCGTAAAATTAATGAAAATTTTATATAAAATTAATGGTTCGATTTTAAAGACACCTATTAAAAGTAAAATATTTTTAAATAACTTTTTTTTATGAGTGAATACCATTTAAGAAATATTTATTTTATATTGGATTTACAGATATTTTTTATTGTGATAAATACTGTATTTTTATAGAAACGAAAGACGATAAATGGATAAATATAATTTTTAAAACGAAATATTTTAAACGAAGGGAAAAAAATAATCCCTTACCTCTCAACAATCTGAATAAAAATGTATCTTTAAACTTTTTTTGTTTTTCCTCTCTCCCATCCAATGAGTGAATCCAGCAGGTCTCCCGGATCTTTCCCAGTGGGATCGGAAAATAAATTTGAAGGCCTGGACGGTCGTCTTTCCCAGTTATAAGCAGTTCAACGCATGCGCACTTTCAGTCTTGCAAAATAACATCACTCTCATTTGTTTGTCTTAAAAGTCAACTGAGAAACTCGCCAAATTTCTTCTCATTATGACGTGACTTTATTTACTTTATCTTCCAGCTACATTCGAGTTTCGCGGTAAATAAAGTTTTATAACTGAAACGAGGCAAGAGAAAACACTCACTTTCTCTGAAATTACGAAGGAATAATAGATTTCCCAATTGTTTACATTAATTCGGTGAAAATCTGTAAAATAAAATGAGCCTTCGAAATTAAAATTCTCGACATCATTTATTTACTAACAAACAAGAATTCTAAAATAACAAGTTAATCACATTTTATATTTTAAGCATATGTCCTAAAAATGTCAACTAATTGTAAAAAAAAAATTCGGACGTTTTATTTTTGTTATAGTTTAATATTTAAATCAAACTCAATACCCATCAAATGTGTCTAATGTAAATTGTTTTTTTTAAGTGAACAAAACTTTCAATCAATGCATTATGTCTTCAAATAAGTACATAATAAGTTTCAAGTTGGAGATTTTTAATTCCCAAAAATATTCCAGATAAAAATAAAATAATATTGACCGGTAGAAAATAATTTATAACATATAATTATATTATTAACATGTAATTGAAAAAAGTAAAGCTAAGATATTTTAAAAGACTTACTCAATACTAAGGCTTAAAAAGTTTTACCACAACAAAAAATATTTCAATTACTTTTCATTTATTTGATTCGCAATTTAACACTTGATGATTGTTAATCAAACAATCAATCAAAAACGAGGAAAACTCCCTAGCATCATCCGATAAACGTGTATTTAAAAAGTACCGTAACAATATTTTTTTATTGTTAATTGCAACTGAGACTGGTAATGAAACACAATATACATAAATAAAATAATAATGATTGTGAATTGATTAATAACAAACATATTATTTCTGATTAATTATTCAATTCTCCATTATAATATGAAAACACTTTTAGATTCAATTGTCATTTTAATCCCATCAGTTATTTAAGCGTACATATCTGTCTGCTGCTTAAGTCATATTTTCGAATTAAATTTAATCCAAATGCTGGTATTTTTGAGTACCCGTTCATTACTTATGAATCAACTGTAGTTTAGAAATTCTTCATATATTTAAATATTGATTAATTAATAAAATTTTTTATGAATATAAAATCCTTATTATGTTTTCATCACCGAATTTTTGTCCCGTATTGATTTGAGAACGATTGCACATAATGGAGGGAAACTTGTGCCGGTCTGCGGTTAAATTAAAATAAAAAATTTAATTCCTTTCATAGTTTGATTATAGTGTTTATAATTAATTCAAATTATAATTAACGCTGATTTATATATTTTGGAAGTTTATTATATGCTATATACTCAATTTAAGAAATATGATATATTGCTCTGGAACTGTTCTCACTTCATTAAAGATGAAGAGTATGAACTGCTAGTTCCGATGTTAAAATTCCCCTCTCAGCGTAACCTATGAGAGTAAAGAAAAAATATACTTGGCATTGAATCTTATCTTTTTCCTTCATTTCTACAATGTAACGTTTCTTAAAAAATATCAATAGTTACTATTTTTTCGAATTTTCAAAGCTGAATCGCTGAACTGAATTTTTGGCTTCTACATTGTGCAACAAATACGATTTTGCCCTTTCTGATATGTTGCCTGTCAGAAATGCTTAGAAACGAGGAGAAAAAGAGTTCAGAGTTCAGTATTTAATGACTAAATGATTTTTTTAAGTATTCTGTATTTCATTCGATTTGTTTTTAGCTAATTTATTCGTAAGACTTTATTAGTGACGCAAAATATAATTTTGATCCCTGCTGAGTGTTCACATTTCTGCTTAAACAGTAAGTTTTCACATTCTTGCACTTAAAATAAAATTTCTACGACAACTGGCTTTTTTTGTGCTTATTTTTATATTTGCGGTGAAAAAAAGATTTCAAGTTTGCTCTACTTGTGTTTTCATTGTATTATTATAGTTTATCTTTTCAGTCCATAATTACATTTTAAAATGTGTTCTGTAAAGTGTACTTTTAGGCATTAAATTTAATGCCTAAAAGTACACTTTACAACTATTAAGGTAAACTTGTGTTTCCACATTTAAAGCAAAACTTTAGTCATACGTGAATTTTTATTTATTTAGATGTCTTATTTATTTTAGTGTGATGTATAAAATGATTTAATGTTAAATTTTCAAAGAGAAATAACCCAAATAAGACAGGATCCTCGAAATCTAGATACTCGATTGTCTTTGGTAAAATTTAAACTAAGGAAACATGTGGTAAATCATCTGTCCACTATAAATTCATTGAATATGATATAAAATTATTTATATAGAATATACATATAGAAGCAAATACATTTGGTGAGTTCACTAACTCTTCAGTGAACTAGAATGTTTTTTGAAATCCGTATTTTTGTTATTCAAATCATTTTTTTTTCTTAAGTGAAAAATAATTTTCCAATTTCGTTAAACATATCGTTCTTCCACATATTTTTAGTATATTAAAATATGATTTAAATAATTTTATTTCAAACCACAGATAACTTTGTTCTTATATTGTTTCAGATTTCGATTCTACATTTAGAAGAAATGTAATTAAAATGTATTCCACTCTCTTGTCATGATAACTTTTTTATGTAACAAATATACAAACCCTCTTTATAAATATTTTATACTACAATAAATAGATCTACTTCAATCATTGATCAATGAAACTATTGTCAAAATGATCACTAAAGGATAATAAGTTAGAATTTTTTTTTACTATAAAAAAGTATTTATTTACAAAAAGGATATTTAACACATATTTACTCTTATGCACATCTAAATATATAGAATTGTATCCAACGTTTTAATTATTTAAGTAAGATTGATAAACTTTGAAAAGAAGAACATTAATAATGTAATAAAAAAGAAAAGTGTTATACATATGAATTTCCTATCTTGATGCTCATCGGCTATCAAGGCTATCATCATATTCAAAAAATTTGAAAAAAATAATAAGTTAAATATATGTCAAAACCATGCATCAAATAATGATAGCTCTAAAACTTACAGTAATAAACCAACTGTAATATTCTTTCAAGTGATTAAATTTCTGTTAGATAAAAATTTTTAAAAATAAAAATAAATATTAGTTTTAATATGAATTTTATAATTAAAATCAAGTGATCGAGTAATTCTTTCCCTTTGTTTTTATAAGACTTTAAAAATATTCTGTTAAAAAAGTTAAAATTTAATCTTACTGATTCTGTTATTAACAAATTGCTTGAAAAACCTTTAGCCATAATAAATTAAAAAAGTTTTTATTTATACTTATTTTCATAAGGTAAGAAAATCACGTGAATATATATCACCACATAGCCATTATTTTAAATTTTATTTACGGCTATTAATTAGCGATTCTTTAAAAGCATTAAATTTTTTACCTGATTAGGAAACTTTTAAGGCTTTTAATAAATCAATCACAAATTTCTTTTCTACTCAGAATACTCGTTATAATGAATATCATAAAAAAATTGTGTTTCATGTTCTTAGAAAAATTATTGCTTGACTAAAGTTGAATTATTTTTTAATTTAAAAGCTTTATAATCTTAATTTCATTTTTTTTTCTAAAATAACTTTGCAACAAAGCAATGTTAACAAGTATGGAACTGAAAAAATGTCAAGGAACTGAAAAAATTGAAATTATAAGGCAAATGATCTCAACCTTATCACTAGCATGGGAAGAAATTAATTTACGTTAAAATATTTTTAAGAAAATATGGGTTGGCTTTCTTTGTTTCCTAATCAAAATCAGAACTTAATTTATGGGAATATTTATGGGATCAACTGATCTATTAACAAGTCTAACCAATAATATACTTAATAAAATTCTTGTTATAAAAAATAGCCTAAAAGTTTCATAAATTTGGGAAAATAGTATTTAGAGTACTCCTCATTGTTATTTAATTTAGGAACGTACCAAAAATTGCAAAATTTTAGTAATTTTTGATTAATTTTTGAATTTAGTTTTTTTACCAAGTGCTTATTTTGTTTAAAAACTAAAAAAAAAAGACACATTTATTTATTTTTTTGTACTTTTTTGTAAAATAAAGAAATTGAATGTTTTGAGCTTAAAGCTTTCAAAATAGATAAACATTTTAATGGATAGAATATATAATGTTTGAAGAATCATTGTATTGAAGAGTATTTACTTAAAATTTGCAGAAACGGTATGATAAGTTATTTTTATACAGTTGAGAAATTGTGTTCATGAAATTCTTAGAGTAGCTTACAGAAGAAGCATTTTTACCACAATATAAATTCAACATTTGTTCAAATAGTTTATTATACTTTGACCTATATTTTTGCTCAATCTGTATTTTAAACTGATAATAAAGCTTCATTTAGTCAAAACTTCGAATAAAGTCTTAGAAGGTTGAGTCAAACTCGTTTTTCTATTGCTGATTCCGCATAAATAATCCGAACAAAAAACATTCTGAAATTTCATAAATGCATGCAATAAATAACTTTTCAGAACATAGTAGACAAAACAATTTATGCATAGGAGGAGGACTGCTTAAAAAGAATCGTACTGAGTCAATAAAAATAAATATCAAAAATTTACAAAATAGTGACAAAATGAAAAACATGAAAAAATGGTTTCAAACTAAATAAAAAATTAATTTACATACTGAAACATTTTCCGAAATTTATTTTCTCACCTACACATAAAGAAATTTTTAAAATATACATACATATCAATATGAAAAAAAAATTAATTTACTTTTAATATCACTATGAAATGAATTCTTAACCAAGCAAATCGTAGAAGCAATCTGAACATGAAACGCGTGCTGCAAGCTTCTTAAACGAAAATGACTAAATGTGCATTATTGAGAGATTGATGAGAACAAAAGAACAAAATATCTAAAAGCCAACAGGGTTTTATAACTTTTTAATGTATATTAATAGGAAACACATAACGGTATTATAATGCCAATTCAGTAGGAATTAATATATGGCGTAAACAATCAACAAAACAAATCACATGCAGAAAGTTTAAACATAGAAAAACTACATAAAATAAGTTTCATTGTATTACAGTGAATGTTATATTTATGACTATTTGTTGTTGAATATTTTGTCTCAAAATCATCACAAATAACATACATACTAATCTAATACAGTGATTCTGAACCACTTTTAACGATTTCAAAATTTGGCGGCGCACAAAGAAAAAAATAAGTTTATAAAATGTTTTTGTATAATTCGCTGTGTAAACTAGTTCATTATAAGTTTTGAATGTAAAATTAAAAAAACAGCAGTACCTTAATTAATTAATAATTAAGGATACTTTTGATGAAAAATTTGAGCTTGATATTTTTTGATGATTTCGTTTAGATTTAGTCTTAATGATAATGCCACTCTTATATCGTTTTCTTCCCTTAACAATATTATGGTGCGCAGGCGTATGCTTTCTAGAAACTGGAGCTATGAACCAAAAAAGATGTTTTGAATTTACACAAATATTATCAGACGTATCATTACATATGCTGCTATAATTTCGGGGTGCAAAGGGGAATAGAAAACTATGAAGGACAAGTTAGGAAGTCAGCAAAGACTGGCCTCTTGTGTATCACAGGTGGATAGTAAATTGCATCTACCGGAACAGTAGAGACTCTTTTGAATTTGATTCATTTGCAGCATTGCCAGAATGAAGTTTAAAAATCAAAGTTAAAACAAACCTTCTGCTAAATGCCATAACAATATAACTAAGAAAATCTATAATCTTAGTTTCCTCATGCTCTCTGACACTATGGAGAGAACCTATGTGTTTGACAGACCATTTAAGGTAGTCTTTCAAACCAGAGAAAAATGGATTAACAACATTATCAACAATAAACATGATGATCTAATCTGGGTTATACTGATTGTTCAAAGAAAAACAAACTCTCAAGACTGGGATTTTGTGGCGTATCATTGAGAGTCAATTTCTTTAATGACCTGGAGGTATGCCACCATTTCTCAGACTGAGGTTCTTGCTATCACCAACAGTTTATGGAAAAACATAAGTAACGGCTGCCACGTAAGCATATTCTTATCTTTAGTGACAGTCAAACAGCCTTAATGGCTCTTGACTCAGTACAAATTAAATCAAAAACTATTTTGGAATGTGGAAACCTTATAAGAGAACTTCTCAGATAATGCTCTGGTAACCTGGAATAAGATTATTATCATCTGAATAACAGGACACGTGGAAATTAAAGGAAATGAAAAAGCTGATGAACTTCCAAAACAGAGATCCTCTTTTAAACTAATAGGTACGGAACCCTTTTGTGGTATCAATTTGAAGATTGTAAAAGAGGCCCTCTTTAAGTGAGAAAACATGAAATGAGCAAAATTTGACAGAATACTCCTGGTCAAAAATATAGTAAAAGTATAATTGAAAGTTCTTCTGTAAAAATCACTTTTGAAATTATCAGGTTCTCAAGAATGAAGATGCAAACAAATGTGGGCTTCATCACTGTGCGCTATTATTTCAAAAAACAGCTTAAAAAAATGGGACACTTTCAACAAAAACCAAATTACAGGAAAGGCTAGAAGGATGTGAAATCAGCACACCATATATACACTTGTGGGATGCCTTTACCCTTATTCCATTAACTACTTTAAATAGTCCTTATTCTAAAAAGTTACGCCTGAGCTCCGTGAATAGTTTTAAAATCTACTTATGGGTGGGAATTGAAGTTCAGCATCTGTAAAGAATCATTTAAGATTTTTTAATTTTGATTAGAGATGATACTATGCGCCAAAATAGTTTTCTGGGAACTTACAATGATACTGAATCAATAGCACCTATTGAACTACTCTCTTTGCATGAGTAAAATAAATTTCAGCATAACATTTAGAAATTTTTCTGAATTTTAACTTTTCAGCGTATTTGCTATTTTGTTTTCTATTTCCTGTTGAGTAATAATAGTATTACATGAAAACTTATCTTAAATAATTGTTCATTCATTGAAATAAACGCAAATATATAAAATATCTTATTTTGAATAACTATGAATAATGGTAAACTTCACATCGAATCCTTTTATATGCATATATTTAGATATTATTATTATTACTTATTCAAGAAACTGAAAAGATTTTAAGAAATCTGGAACCATAATATTTAATTTCTGAAAGAAACCTATATAATTGCTTCTAGTTGAAAATGAATAAGTTTTCGGAGAAAAATTGTGATTGGAAAAATGAATATATATACTACTTTTAACAGTATTCACAACATGTTTAGCTTGCTCAAAACGTGATTTTGCAATTCGAAATGAAATTTCGTATAAATATCAGATAAAAACAAATAGAATGAAGAACCGAACCCTTGAAAATCCCTATTAGTTATGAAGTTATTAAAATTTTAAGCCAAAATTATTTTCATCTGCATCCGAATTTTTTTCGATCGGAGATATGCTAGGAAAAACATTCGTTGTAAGGTAAAAAAATTTACTTTTTTGAAAAATTTCAAAAAGGTTAAATATCGTTCTTTTTTTTGAGAAAGTTATTCTATAGAAATGGAAAAATAGGGATGATTCAATGCCTTACATATTTTTTCTCTATCTTCAATAGTTATGCATAGATTACAATTTCATTAAGGGAAAAAGTAACAAGAGTCCTCCACAGAAGTGAGCAGTTTTACAACTGTATTAAGTCACTTAAATAAGAGGTATATTGGCATAAGAAGTTTTATAATGTGTTCAAATCAGTATTAATTATATTTTGAATTAATGTCAAACATTGTTAACAAAATTTTGAAATGAAACGTAACCTAAGTTTTCTCAATTAGTCAGAGTCCAACGTCCCGATATAAGTTTCATTCTAAACAGTGGAGCCAATTTCAAACCAATCTTAGATAAAAATTCAACGAACAAATATAATAAAAATTTTATTTATACAGGTAATATACCTGTACCATTACACTGCCTATGATTTAAATAATTAATAAATGTATTTATTTAACATTGTTTAAATTTTTATTTAAATATTTAATTATTTAAATTTTAATCTTTCATATCCAAATTTCATATTTACTTAAAGACCTGGAATTTTATGTAAATTTTGTTAGGATCATAAATAATTCAAACAGCCATGGGGAACAAAGATCTTATAAAAATAAATTTTTGTTAGTTTCTTATGAATATTAATGTTGATCGATTTCTATTATTTTTGGTTACTCCCATTCCACTTTCATATCTTTGAGCTGCGCAAGTCTTACCAATTCAATATTATTTCTGAATACAACACACAATAACTTGGATAATACTACTCTCAAATTTCACTATTATTCAGTCACATCCACTCGCGTATAAATCCAATTTTATAAAGAAAAAATTGAAATTGTTAATGTAAATATAAACCTAATACAATTATATATCAATAATTTCCTACGTTTCTAGCTTTTATTCATGTTTATGGAAAGGTAATTATCTTATTCATTAGTTTAAATATATATTCATTAGTTTTTATTCATTAGTTTTTCTTTATACTGTTTATAAAAAGAATAAATCTAATTTCGACTGTCAAAATTCCGTACTATTAAAGCGGTACCATTCTAATTCCTTGAGGAGTTTTGTTTTAATACAATATGAGTTTAAAATCAAACTTTTTACTCCAAATATCAACTTTCTAACATAAGTGGTTTCAGAATTTAAAACCTTTATCATCTCCTACTGATATTTGATGGCTTGTTAGTAACTTCTTACTATTGTCGTTAATTTTTCTCTACATCATAATATAGAGAACAATTAATAATTTGTTGTCACACTTTATGATTTAATAGTTTCGGAATAATCACAATCAAGTTTTTAGGAAGTTTCCCCTTTTATTTTAACAAAATAAAATAAGAATCTGAGATAACCTTTATCAAATAACTTACACAAAAAGCCTCTATTTTACGTTTTCTTTTATCCATTATCGAGAACAAGCATAATTTCAGCATTTAAATAAATGTTATTTATATTTAGGAACAAGGATAAACGAAATTTTGTGTTTCTAAATTTAACAAATTTCAAATATTTATAATACTTTTTCATGTAATAATATCATTTTTATTAAAAATTAGATGAAAAAAATTCAAGTCAAATATCAAAATCATGTCTCAAATGCATCTCCAATGCTGCATTCTTGTTCTCAAAATGTCTTTTTAACAATGTTGTTAATCTTTCTGAACCATACATAATACGTGTTTATTTAAACTTTGTTTGCTTTCACATCTTCAAAGGGCGTGAAATATTAGACAAATAACATTAAACAGACAAATAGCATTAAATTTTAAATATTTGTGCATTTCATTTTATGAACAATTACACAAAATATTTTTTCAATATTTTGTAAATGAAATAATATAAATACAATGATATGATATAAATAAAGCAAAAACTCTGATCTATGAATTATTTTACTCTAGATAAATGCTATTTAAATATCTTTTCAAACTAATAATAATACTTAAATTTTCAGAAAAGAATTTATGTATAAAATTTATGTAAAAAAAAATACCTTGCTAATTCATATTTAATTTATGAAATAAAAGTTTACATTTGAAAACATTTACCAATAATAAAGAATGATTAAATATAGAAAAATTAGACCTGATTATGTAAGCCGATACTGTTCCATTGTTAAAACTATCAAATTAGATCGAAAGATAAAATATATTCACTTAGCAGAAAATGATTGGAACTAAGAAATAGCGCACTGCGATTAAATCAATTGGATAAGAACGAACACTTTCTCTTCTTGATATATATATATATATATATATATATATATATATATATACTTTAGCTAAAATTGATTCCACAAACATTTCCCTCATCAGCGTTATTTGGTTATCTCATATAGCAAACACACTATAAGGAAAAATAATATTTCTTTAAGTTAATACTTAATCTAGATAAAAAATTCAATTAAAAAGAAATTAAATATACTTTTTTCCCAACCCAATCAATTTTACACCTCATTCTTTATTAGTTTTCCACCATATCCTTGGATGTCTAATTATATTCATAATAGTAAACGAATTTAATTTAGAAAAAAAAATATATAAATACATTGGCGGAATTTTTAAATATAATTTTCAGAATTCTGATAAACATATCTATTGAAATATTTTGTATTTTCCTATCAAAATTTCTGAAAAATTTTTCATTTCTTAAAATACAAAAAAAAAAAAAAAAATTACCAGCACTTCTCTAAAATAATTTGATTTCATCATTTACTGTCTATAAAGCATAAATTATAAGATTTGGCTTATAAAACAGAGAAATTAACATTATCACAAATTCATAGTAATGCATAAGTCTAGGTTTCTCAAATTTTGAAATCAACTATGGAAGACAATATTAAAATAAGTCATTTTTAAAAATTCTATCTGATAAACTCTTTGATGAAAGTATCTTACACGTTTAATCCTAGAAAAACGTTCAATAAAATCTCTAAAGTTAAATGTTAATTTATGTATACATAAAATAATTATTTAATGCATATTTGCATGGGTTTTTTTATATATTTCATTATATATTTACATTTTGAGATAACTAATTTCATTTATGATCTATTACTCACTATAGCCATGAAAATTATTTTATATTATATAGTTTATTAATAATCTAAAATTATTAAAATTATATTGATTAATAATCGATTAATAATTTATAGTGTGTTTTCTGTGATAGATCATTATATGAAGACTAAAGAAATGTTTCCTTAAAAATGTTATAAAATCATAACAACACAATTCATTTTTAAATCATACTTCAAATGTAGTAAAAAATGTATTATATATTATATGTAACTTAAATATATTCTTCTCTAACTAAGAATATTTCGTGTTTTATATTTCAGTCCCGGTGTAAAACGTGAGAAGGAATAACGTAGGAGTAACAATTAATAAGCTTGATGATTAAACTTGTCATTTGCTGACATTCCTACATGTGGTCTTGTTCTGTTGTCCTTACTATAAAATAATGTTCAGTTTTGATTCAGTAACTTTAATATTTCATGAAAATATTTATTTATGAGTGATTTATGGTAGTTATACATGATAATGGAGGATTTATTGTCATATCTAGAAATCTTTCAATTAATAATAGTATTTTGTGAAAAAAATTAATTTGATAGATTTCACTTACAAGTATACTTGATTATTCATGGAAGGATTAATCTTAAATCCAAAACGAAGACATTAATTTCACTCATTCAGGTACATGAATAGACTCTAAATATAGTTATTGTTAGAATTTTTAAACAAATTAAAATGAGAATAAAGAATTGATTATCTTAAGATTATTGTATTTAACGTTTTTGCAAAACAAAAATCTGTTAGCATTGAGGTTATCTTAAAATTGATTTAGCATTAACGGATTTTTTAAAATCCTTTACTATCAGATTTGTGCTGATAATCAAACTTGCGCTTTCATAATAAAATTCGTGAAGTGTTCCTTTAGTGAAGTATTTCTATTCTTAACTTGTGTATCCTTGTGTCATTACATCTTTGGAAAGGAAGCTTTTCTGACAATTGGAAATGAAAGATTTACAGAATTCTCTATATTAAACTTCTATATTCTTCTATATTGGATTTTCTGTCAAACTAAAGTACTAAAGTTGTTTTCCTTCTTTACGATATTTCGTACTTGAGATATAACTCTGAAATTCAAATATAGTTTATCTTAAGAATGATTTAAATTTATTTGTCATAATCGTTTTTACACGCATATCATTAATTACAAATTATAATTTTATTTTTATAATCCAAATAAATATTGCATAGATATAATTAAGAACACTAAAAACTGAAAATATGTTTAAATAAGAGCTAGCCGTATACTTATTTATTAGAATTAAGATATATAAACTTATATTTCTTTCAAAAATCAAGGATTAAAATTTTTGTAAAATTAATAAAAAATTACAACTGCAAATCAGAACATGTAGATATTTTCCCAATATTTTATGATATTAAATAGAGAAACATTTATTTTACTAATAAAAATCAAGTTTGAATTACTCGAAACATTGATTAGCATATATTTTCCAGTCAACAAATTTACTATGTTTGTTTTCTTCAAACTAAATATTACTTTAATTCACACAAATATTATAAAGTTGCGTGTGAGTTAATGGCTTAAACTAAAATTATAAATAAAGCAGAAATAAATGCACAATGCAAATAAGACTAATTGCCTTTTTTTTTATTTATATTAAATAATAAACAAAGAAAATAGCTCCTAGCATCATATGTTTCAAAACTCTACATTTTATTTTTGGAAACTAATAACTGCGAATTTTCCTAATATTAAATTAACTTTTATTGTTTTAATTTGTTTCGAAAGAAGTAAATTAAATCTCCTTACATTTTGTGAGCTAGTGAAAAGTAAATCTTTTGCATTTTTATCACTTGAGTCTAAAATTTCTCTTAATATATCAGTATAACTTACCAAATTTTAATACATTCCTTCTCAATATTTATATAAATTAGTATTGCGTCTGAAAACAAATCTTTATTGAAATTCAAAATTGTGAAATTATACCCGGAAAACGAGAATTGCTTTTTAACAAAAGTACTTTGATATTAGAAATTATTGTATATCTTGTGGATGATATACGTTGATTTCATAACAAATAACAAAACATTTATTTAGGAAAAAATTAATTCAAAATTAGCTAAAAAAAATATATAAATTTATAGATATTTTGATATAAACATTTTAGTAGAATAACGGTGGTAAGAATAAAATGCAAAACAAAGTTAGGATGCAATTATATAAAAAATAATATAACCAAATTGAAATTTTTATTAAAGAAAAGTAATAAGAAAAAGTGCATGTTGCACTAGCTCAATAGGAAAAGCATTGTGGTAAATTCCAGCTCAGAGTTAAAAGAGTTATCAAAAATATCTTAATTGCTGAAAAGCAGAAATAGATATTCTTCATTATCATGACTCAAATATGGCACGTGATGTCTAACCATTATATTATACCTAATACTAGTAATAACTTATCAAATATCTAATATATCGAAATTAAAGATATATATAATACAGCATACCACTTTATATTATATCTAACACTATCATACTAAAATACTTAATCGGGCCGAAGAATTAAGGGAGTAAAATATTGGCTTGCTATTAGTTGAGAAAATAATATTAATTAATTGTTTGGTGCGAATGGATTTCATAGTGTTATAAATAAATTAATGTTTTGAGAAAACATTATTAAATTGTGAATGAATATATTTTCATATTCTACCTTCATAATTTTTAATTGCGAAATTCTTATAAAAAAGCAATAATTTGCAATTAAAATCTCCTAGTTCACTTTCAAAGAGAAAATTAAATTTTCCATTCATTCCCTTCTATATATAAATTTACGAAAACAAATACATTAGAAAAATTCAATAGAATAAATCTTAAGTCATCTCCTTTTTGATATTTTTTATTTTTCTAATTTTTTATTTTATTTATTTATTTTATTTATTTATTATTTATTTATTTATTTATTATTATTATTATTATTATTTTTTTTTTTTTTTGTCTTACTCACATTTTGCAGAAAAGCTAATCTAAAGAATCATAAGAAATGCTACAATATTCTTTTTAAAAAATGTATACATAAAAGAATTTAACAATCCTGCCACGAAATAAATGAAGCCTAACAAGTGCATGTTGTTTATTAGTACAGTTAAATGTAAAAGAGCAATATCAAAAGGCCTAAATTTTAAAAAATACTGAAAATTTTTTCTGAATATAGGAAATTTTGATAGAATTAAACTCTTTATTTTATTAAACTTAAATCTATTATTGAACTTCGTAATTCATATATACTCTTCTAATTAAATATGAATTTTGTGTGATCTAAATATGAAATCTAATAACTTCCAAATTTTTTCATATTTCCTGGAAACATTAATCCAAAGAAACAGACTGATCTTAAAATGCAAATGTTAAAAAAACGAACTTTAAATTCCAAATAATTAAATATGTAATAGTTTTTTATATTTACTATTGTATATTTTGAAAGAAAATGATAGTATAACTCCTTTAATTAGAAAATATAAATATAATTCATAATTCATCATTTTATTAATATCGCAATCAAGTATTGAGCATTACAAATTGGCGTGGAAGTTAAAAATAATATTTCTATTACAATGGCATACCATTGATTTTTTTCTTAAGTGATTAAGATGAAATAAATATGAAATGAAATCGATAATTATCAATCGATAAATGAAATCGATTAAATTTTTTGAAGATTCATAATTTAGATTACTAACTTTGACTATGTTTGACATTTCAAAAATCTGAAAATATGCTAAAGAAAACGTGTAATGTGACACATAATCTACATAAATGTGAAACAAATTATTTTTAAAAAAAAATGTAAAAGCTTAGTTTCAGAAATTTCTAATATAATTACAGATTCATTCAAGCGTGAGATCGTACTAAATAGAGATAACATGAAGCATATGAAATATACTTTAAAATTAGAAATTAATAATTCTAAGAAATCATTGATCAATCAGTATGATTGATCACTGTTTCCATCGTAGTGTTCTGAAAAGAGTTCTAAACTATAATTGAAATTCACGACACATGGTGATGTTATTTGTAATTTTTATATTATATATCACTTATAACTTTTACAATAATGATAAATTTATTATGTACTTCATTATTTCAAGTTTCCTTATTAAAAACTTTGATTTTTTTTTCTTACTGTAAAACAAACTTTATGAGAGAATTAATATCTACAACAACAGGAAAAAATCATATATATAGTTTTGTTATATGGTAAAACTTAACTAAAATTTCAATGTGTTTGAAGCCTCAAAAATGTTAAAAGATATATCATTTGTAATTTGTTCGCAGCCTTTTATTTAAAGGTATTAACTAGTAAAATAAGCAGAAAATATAATGAAGATTATGGGAAAGTTTATTTGAAACACGAACTTAAAAAAGAGAATTATAAACAAATTTGTTTTGAAAAGTTTTTAAAGTGCTTATAATTTCAATTTAAACTCACTACAGTCACTACTAATGTCAAAAAAAGCTATAGGCAGATTTTTTACAACTAAATTGATGAAGTATAAAATATCAGTTAAAAATGCTCAATGACAAGTTACATAAGAAATCATAAAATAAGTGAACGTTATATATTTTAGAAATAGGTAAACATTATTTATTTTATTTATATTAATAAATAAATATAATATTTCATTCATAAATTTTACATAAAAATCTAATTTTAAATTAACGAATATTTTTATATTAGTTGAATTACACCACTGAACATGATACAGGTTTGTAGGTGTCTTGATATTGTGCAGTTTCTCTCAGTGAAAATTTTCAGTGAGAAATTAATTGAACAAAGCAAATTAATGAAAGTAGAAAAGAATTTAATATGATTTATAGCAAATTGATGTTTTTAATTTTACTATTACTTCAGCATCAATGTGATAAATTATTATTTATATAATGATAAATATTTTAAATTTTAAAAGTTAGACTGTTTTGTAAAATTTTCTAAAAAATTTAATTATTTTTCTTCTTAGCAATAAACAATGATTACTTATGTGAGTTATTATATCTTTACTATACAATATTATTAAGTAATTAATACCCATAGGAATCAGACTATTTATTATTGCTAATTATGAGCACTTTTAAGCTTCATTATTTCTTTAATAATATGGTTTTTGATTTGGTGATCTGTTATTTTAAACTGTCTCCGTAATCTTTCAAAGCTTCTTTTTGATTACTTTAAAAATTGTTTTAGTGTCATTAAAGAGAGAGAGAATAAATATATATATTTAAACTTAAAGAAAAAATTATGATTATGAGAATGGAAATTACAAGTACTTTACTTTCTTCTAAAATGGTATTATTATTTGGAAACATTTGAAATTTTTATTTTAACTTTGCTCAATTAAAATAATTTCTTCATGAAATAAATGTAAAAATAACTTATCGAGAAAATTTTTTTTTAACTGTTTGCATTCGAAATAGCATTTCGTAGTATTCTTTTTATCTATGTGAGTATTAGAAAACCAAAGATGAAATAAACTACAAAAGACAAATGTTTTGACTGATCCTATTGCAAATGAAATTTACATATGATTACAAATGAAAGTACATATTTTTCATAAAATATTTTTATTTTTTGTAAAATCAATAAACTACTTTAACTGAAAGAATTTGATAATCAAATTCATTACCTTTAAAATTGCAGATACTAGAGTATATCTGCACTTGAAATATTCAAATATATAATATTATGGTTCATATTTTATGAATAACTTATATTTAAGAATATTCCAATGTGTTTTTCAAAAACATTTTTTAACATCAACATTATTTTGTAAGTAAAATTTAATTTAATTACACTATAAATATCTTCCATACATAATTGCTACTATGCATAATTTTTAATGGTGAAAAAATAAATTTTATGTTATATATATGTGTTTAGACTATTATATACATAAGAGGAATTAAACAATATATGTTTAAGTGCAATCGATCAACTGCTGTTGGCGATACATAAAAATTACATGATCATGAATTAAGCAATAATATGCAACTGTGAAAAATACTACTCACGGATGTAATCCCAACTATACATATTATTGATAAACAGATTCAATATTTCATGCAATCCGTCCGTAATCTATGGATTGCAAAATCTCATAATTTATCCTAAAATTACTAAGCAACTACAGATGCTTTCTCTTTCTTTTTCAAATAGTTATTTCTCAAAATGAGGGTACTTGAGAGCTTTCCAAGGTTTTTTTTCTGGCCACATGTAAATAAAGCTTAATATTCATGAAACGTTTTCCCTTAAACCGTAGATATTTAAAAAGATCTTGTAATTACTTGAAAATTAATCCATTACATTGTGTTAAATTTATATGTTAAAAAAAATGATGCAAGTCATTTGACAGGTACAATATTTTCAGAAACTAACATAACATATATCTTGAAAATGTAACAGATACTTGTATATTTATAAGTCTCTTTGTCAATAGTATATAGTAAACATACTGATTCTTGTAAATAAATGATTTTAAACCAACAACCATCGGCAAAAGCTAGAAGATGAGGATATTAACAACCGTAATAGCTTATAAAGATGTGCAGATGTTTTTACAAAAACTTATAAGCAATCGAAAGCCTTTTATTCCGCTATGAAACAAAACGCTGGCGGCTCATTTCATAGAGATGTATTTTAAACGTGATTCAAAAGTGACATTAAAAATCTAAGAAAAACAAGCTACAGGCACCAGTAACTCTTTTCCCCAATAATTTTACATAACGTAATTTTTTATAAATTCTAAAAAAGGATAGATAATTTCATAAAATATGATCCATGACAAGCCAACAATCGGGTATTAATATTATCAAAATTCAGGTAGAAACAAACGTTCCAGAGTAGCGAGGATCATGTCAGCCTTATGGCATTAACTATTTAAATTGATTTAAAGGATAGGAATTGCAGTTCTCCATTAAGTACCACAATGTAATAGAGAGCCCTTAAAAATAAATATTATTACTAATCAAAGGTCTTGCAAGGTCAATATCTCTTTCTTATCGTGGATTCCAGCTCATAGCGGAATTCCTGAAAATTAGGCTGCTGACTTTTTGGAGAAGCAACGTGCAATGGTCCTTCAAAGACCTTTGAATAGTCTTTCTTTCTATTCTGTAAAATTATTGATAAATCAGAAGTCATGCTGCTAGAATTAAGTAGAAGGCATTATGTGATTCTGACAGTAAACTTTGGCTTTCCAGGTAAAGAAGTCAGAGGTAAGGTTATTCCTGATTTTTCTAGATGTGCAAGTGAGGCATTTTTCACCTTTTTACAATTCATGAATGTTTGCCGCATATTTGTAACGATTTAAACTTAGGAGTTTTCCCTTATGTAAGCAGATAAAATTTTCGATGCTAATCATCTTGACTCAAATACATTATCCTTAATATGTACCTCTCAAAGTAATTATAGAGATGGATAACAAAGGTCGTCATAGCCAATTTTCCGGAGATTTGTAATAAATTTATTAAATAATTAAACTTATATTTTTTCTGCTCAAAACTATAATCATTGGGAGAAATATTTAAAATGTAATTTATTATATTTTGCAATTTGTTAAATTTATTTCGATTTATAATTGTTATCATCATTGATTAAAGTAATTTAATATCATTTTTCTTAGAAAAACTTTTTAGCCATAAATATGTAACTTTCGAACGTACCTATTGGATATCTATATTTTTATAGATAATTGAATCACTCAAAGACAAAGGTGACCTAATCCAGAAACATAGAAAATAAATGAATTTTATTTCATTAATTCTAAAATTAATTACAGTTATTCAGAAGATGTTCATAAAAATAATAGTTTAACGAAACAGATATTTGTAAATCTTGTAATCATTAAAAGGAGTACAAGACTTTGAAATATCAAAAATTTTACTTATTTTTCAATATTGCAAACATTGATTTGATACGTAATGACTTCTGGGTTACTGAATTAACATTTTTCCTTTGCTAAAATGTTTTTTATATAAGGAAATTCGAATTCGGTTTATAATCGTACACGAATACAAAATACAAATACACATAAAAAGTATTACAGAAAGTTGGATTAAAGCATAAAAAGCATGCTATATTTGTCAGAAAATCTACTTTTAACTACTTACAAGGCATATATAATTTCAAAATATTTATACGGTAAAATTAGTTATTTAGATTTACTCATAAAAGAAACACGAGAAGAAACAAAGTTTACAATTAAATACTTAGTAACAAAGAACTATTGTTAACATATAAAAAGACAACGATAAGAAATTATTAGCTTAGAAGAAGTTTGTTTTCATACTTGGTCATTCAAAGTTTGAACCTCAATAAGAAAATATCTGTAAGTTTGATTTTCTCACCAAAATTTATCAAATTACGCTAAAATATTTCTCTATTCTTTGCTTCATAATTTCACTTTTTGACAACAATATCTCTTTGTAAGGGTTTAAAATATAAATACTTTGTATATGGAGTAAATTTTGAGTTATTTATTTTTACTTAAAATGTTGCAAGCAAAGAAAAAGAAACGTCATGTTCAATAATTTTTTAATGGAGTTTTTCCTCAAGAGATTAAGTTGACTAGCCTTTATGCTGCATACATAAATTATTCAGTAATTAATTATTATAATCGGTAAACTACATAAAAATTAAATTTTTTATATTAAAAGCACAAAAATATTTCTAATATTTTAAAATAGGAAATATTGAATCGTAATTTAAAACTCCAGTCCCTTAAATTTGTACTTAAATCCTGTTTTGTCTCTGGTAAAAGTTTTTCATTTTGCTAACATATTAAAATTGACATTTTTCTGCAAATTTTTTTCCTATATTTAATTTAAGTATTTTCTAAAATTTAATCTTATGTGTTTCAAAAAATACATTCATAGTTAATAATTATATGATGTCTTACTTTTTTAATTAAAATCAAAGTTTCCAAGAAATCTCTAACTGTTCATATCGTCACCAAAAAATTAAATTTTTGTGAAAATCATAAATTTCTAACATTAAGGCATTAATATATTCTACCCCATTATGAATTCGAGTTAAAATTACAAACTGATATCAAGCTAAAATACAAATAAATAAATGCACATTACTACATATGTGTGTAAATATATATATATATATATATATATATATATATATATATATATATATATATATATATATATATATATATATATATATATATATATATAACGAGAAATTATAAACATTTTTAACTAGTAACTCACCATTTATTTCCTAATAAAATATGACTTTTGAAATAAATTGTTTATGAAGAATTCCTTTCAATCCATCCCCTAATTTAAAAATTGTGCATAGTTTTTACTGAATCAAATTATATTTTCTGCTTAATAAGCTAAAAACAATCATATTTTATAAATAATTGATGACAAGAAAGATTCTTAGCTTCCTCCTTCTTGTCATAGAAGTAGTGTCAAAAAAATATAGAAAGCATGATTTTTAAAAATCATAATGTTAAATACAGCAAATTTAATTCTTTTATATAAAAAAACAATTTAATATCCCATACAATTAAAAATCCATCCATTAAAACTCCATTAACCTGTCTTGGCCTATGTACACGAAATAATAGGAACTGAAAACAAATAATGCTTTTAATATTTAATTTCGGTTACTTGCATCAGTTTTCATCACATTGTAAATT